>JARUPW010000004.1:4201520-4449869 GCA_029817735.1 Melastoma sanguineum
ATTTACTCTTTGAACCCTGTATATAAATAGCCATGCTCTCTCTCCCATTGTATCATCCATCGAAACAATTCTTTTCTCCCATTCTATTCTGCCAGAGAGAGCGTGTGCTTGAGCTTGCTTAGTTCTTTCATTCGTTCGAGTTAGTCACACGAGGAGCACTACCGCGCGGAGCTGCATCTTGGTGAAACCTTTTGGGAGAGTGATCGGGGCTCGAAGGACTCGACTGGAAGCTGCAGGATACGTTGGCTGGAGGCACGGCTGGAGGTCGTGTGATCAACGTGCAGCGGGTCGGAGAGAAGGGCTGAACCTCGGGAGCACAGAAGGTGAGGGACTAACCAGCTTCTGTTGTGTAGAGCTCTGTGTGCAGGAACCTCAGGACAAGAGGAAGGTTGTCACCTCAGGACAAAGAGGAAGGTGTCACCTCAGGACAGGGGAAGGCTGTCACCCCAGAACAGAGGAACGCTGTTCAAACCTCAGGACAGGAGGAGGCTGTCACCTCAGACATGAGGAAGGCTGTCACCCCAGAACAGAGGGCACGCTGTTCATCCTTGGACAAAGGATATGTTGTCCACCCTAAGACAAAGGAACGTTGTCTACTTGCGTAGGGTTCGCTACGTACTCGCGTGGGGTACACCACGAAGTCGTTATCCTGAGGGATTGCGCTTTGCTACCTTGTTAGTCACGTAACGCGTCACCTCCTATAGTGCAGAATCTTCGGATCTGTACAACACTCTGTAGTACAGAACCTACGGTCTGTGCATACATTTCCTTGTCACTTTTGCTACAGAACCTCACGTCTGTTCAGTAGAAGGTCGACTACCCTTGGTACAGAATCTTTTAGATCTATGCTTCTCAACTAAGTCATTTCCTATACAGAAACCTTCTGTTGTGGATTGACATACTCGGTACAGAACCTTACCGCTGTGCTATAACTTCTGTGATACAGAATCCTTGGATCTGTCTATAAAGGTGACGTCTCTAGTACAGAATCACTTGATCTTGTGTTATAGAAGTTCACACATTCGACACAGAACCTCTGGTCTGTCTGTTGTGCCTTACCTTCTTCGACACAGAACCCTCTGGTCTGTGTTTGTGCCTTACCTTCTTCGACACGAACCCCTCTGGTCTGTGTTGTGCCTTACCTTCTTCGACACAAAACCCTCTGGTCTGTGTTGTGCCTTACCTTCTTCGACACAGAACCCTCTGGTCTGTGTTGCCTAAGTTCTTCGACACAGAACCCTCTGGTCTGTGTTGTGCCTTACTCTCTACGATACAGAAACTTCTGGTCGTATTGAGCCTTAGTTACTATAGTACAGAACCATAGTGTTTGTGCTACGTAACAACCCTCTACGGTACAGAACCTTCTGGTCTGTGCTCTGCCACTCAAACCTCTATTGTACAGAACCTTGGATCTGTTTTTGTTGATATCATTTGTGCAACTGTACTGAGACCATTTGAGTGGAAACCATCCAAATATCTGGGTGAAGAGTGGACGTAAGCAATTTGCTGAACCACTATAAAATCCTTGTGTCCAATCAAACAAATTGTGAACACACTCGAACGTTCTGTTTTACAGAAACCTATCTACGGTCTGTTTGACAGAAGCTTTCATTCCGCTGCGGGTAAAACGAAAAAGTGTTGAAATCCAAAATTTGTGATTAACACTAATTCATCCCCCTCTAGTTAACAATTGGTATCAGAGCGGGTTCAACAGAGGCTTAACAGCTTGTTGTAGATCCTTGAAAAAGTCTTTCCAGCTACACACTCTTCTCCACAGAAGCTCTTAGCTCTGTGACTGTTGCTATTTCTGTAGAATCTACGCTCTATCAGAATCAACCCGCTACTACACAGAGCTTAAGCTCTGTGAAAATCTACTTGGTTATATTCTGTAGAGAAGCTTACGCTCTATCAGAATTTAACCTCTGTTCCACAGAAGCACCTTGTTCTGTGAGAAACGATTTGTTGCTCTACTTTGTAGAAAGCATACGGTACTTCTACAGAAGCATACTTTCTGAAATATCACATTTGGCTTTTGTTTATGTCTGCAGAAGCTTGCTGCTCTGCGAGAATTCAACAACTGCCACCTGAAAGCAAATTCTCAAGTTCGTCATATTGACACTCGTTGCTCTGTTAACAGAGGCCTGATTGTTAACTGACGACTGACTTTCTACCCAACAGAAGCTTGTTTCTTGTTGAGGTTCTATTCGTCAACGTCTATTCTATAAAAGCAGAATACTACTATATGAATCGAACACTGCTGAAAACTAATAATGTGCCTACAACACATGTTGCGAATACCCCATTTTGTCGAGTAAGAATTTTGCCACTATTGGAAAATCGTATGAAAGCCGCATTTGAATCTCTCTTTTGAGAACCAACGATTTGATCGAGAAGGTCATCCTACACGGGAATACCTTAAGATCAGACGACTCACTAAAACGGCAAAGTATTTGATGTTCAATGCTATGTTAGAAGGTGAATTCGTCAAAGTTTCAACTTGCACTTCGGGCAAGGAAATCTGGGATAAACTTGTCACCATGTATATTGGGACAGACCAGATAAGAGAAACTAAGGTGAATTTCTTAATTCACCAATATGAAAATTTCACTGTGAAGGCTGATGAATCTGTAGAACAGATGTTCCAGAGACTTAACCTTCTAGTTGATGCCCTAACTCATCTGGGCAAATCCTATCAAAATTCTGAACTAGTTCAAAAGGTTCTGCGTACTCTACCCAAATCATGGGAAGCCAAGAAAACGGCTATAGAGGAAGCTAAAGACCTATCTACTCTTCGACTAGATCAATTGATGAGCTCCTTAATCTCGTATGAGATGGAAAGATCCACTCAACCTGATATAAAGAGAGCACCTGTAGCTTTCAGAGCATCAGAAGAACCTACAGAAGGTTCAGATGATGAAGCAGAAGCTGATTCGGATGATGAACTCGCAATGATAGCTAAACGCCTTTTGCGGTTCGCCTCCAAGAAGCGCTTTAATAAGAAAAGCCAAAATCACATGGACCCAAAATCGGTCACATGTTATAAATGCAAAAAGAAAGGGCATTACAGTATAGAATGTCCTTTACTTAAAGAAAAGGAGAAACCTTCTCCTAAACACAAGTTCAAGAAAGCAACAGCTTCTTGGGCAGAACTTGATGATTCTGATGATGAGGAAGCACAAATGTGCCTCACAACTCACACAGAAACTCAAAATGAACTTAATACCTGCTTTCAAACAGAAACTGTTGAAAGTGAATGGTATCTGGATAGTAGATGCTCCAGGCACATGACCGGAGACCCATCCAAATTCTCTCAACTGACTCTACAATGTGGAGGGTCGGTTAAATTCGGTGACAATAGCAAAGGCTCTGTCATTGGCAAAGGTACCATTGGAAGTTCTGACTCCATGGTCATCGATGAGGTTCTGTTGGTTACAGAACTCAAACATAATTTGCTGAGCATTAGCCAGCTTTGTGACAAAGGTTATAAAATAACTTTTGATCAAGACAAGTGTTCCGGAATCCTGAACAATGAAGTTCGCTTCATTGGGACTCGTAAGAGGAACATCTATACCTTGACTCAGAATAGCTTCTGTACTACAGAAAACTGCCTTCTGACAGTCAAAGATGAAAGCCTACTATGGCATAGAAGGTTGGGACACTCCAACTTCAAATTGTTATCCAAGCTTGTGAAAAAGGATTTGGTTAAGGGATTACCCAATATCCGTTTTGAGCATGACAGCTTCTGTGAAGCATGTTCTCTTGGAAAACAAACTAAGTCTTCATTCAAATCTAAGAATGAAGTCTCTACTTCTCAACCTCTTGAACTTCTACATATGGATCTATTCGGACCTACTAGAGTTCAGAGTGTCGGCGGTAGAAGGTACTGTCTAGTTGTGGTCGATGACTACTCTAGATACACGTGGGTTAAATTTCTAACTCACAAAAGCGATGCTTTTGAAACTTTCATTAAGCTAGCTAAGAAATTACAGAATGAAACTGGTTCTTCTGTAAAAGCTATAAGAACGGATCATGGTACTGAGTTTGAAAACCATGACTTCGCTACTTTCTGTGACGAACATGGTATCGATCACAATTTTTCTGCTCCTTATACTCCTCAACAGAATGGAGTAGCAGAACGGAAAAATAGAACTCTAATAGACATGGCTAGAACCATGATATGTGAGAGCTCTGCTCCACAGAACCTATGGGCAGAAGCTGTTAATACAGCCTGCTACATATCAAACAGGGTTCTACTTAGACCCATACTTGAGAAAACTCCCTATCAACTATACAGGGGGAGAAAACCGAACATCTCCTATTTCCACTCCTTTGGAAGTCCATGTTTCATCTTGAGACCTTCTAAGGACAATCTAGGAAAGTTCGAAGCTAAGACAGATGAGGGCATCTTTCTTGGATACTCTCTGTCTAGCAAAGCTTACAGAGTTCTAAACAAAAGAACTTCTTCTATAGAGGAGTCTATTAATGTAAAAATTAATGACCTACCTACTATCAATACAAGAGATATTATATCTCTAGAACCTACAGAAGATGCTGTAGAATCTCCACCCTCTACGAAAGAGAAGGGTGAACCCTCTGTTCATGAATCTAAAAATGATCTTGAACAAACAAATGATCATTCTGAAGAACATTCTCAGAATAATCAACAAAGCGATATTAGAGCACCTGCTCTTTATCAAAGACGACATCCTATAGACCAAGTCATAGGAGACCTTAACAGAGGCATACAGACAAGACGTTCTGTAAATGCCTTCTATGAACACTCGGCTTTTCTATCACAGAAAGAGCCAGAGAATATTGATGAAGCTCTCAACGATCCAGATTGGATACTTGCTATGCAAGAGGAGCTTGAACAATTTGAACGGAGCAAAGTGTGGTCACTTGTTCCTAAACCTGGTAACCGTTCCATCATTGGGACTAAATGGGTTTTCAGGAACAAACTAAATGAGTCAGGCATTGTTGTGAGGAACAAGGCTCGGCTCGTTGCAAAAGGGTACTCTCAACAAGAGGGTATCGACTTTGATGAGACGTTTGCTCCTGTAGCTCGTCTAGAGGCAATACGAATGTTATTAGCCTATGCTTGCTTTAACAACTTTAAGTTGTATCAAATGGACGTAAAAAGTGCATTCCTCAATGGAGAAATCAAGGAAGAGGTCTACGTAAGTCAACCTCCTGGTTTCGAGGATCTGCAACACAGAGACTACGTCTATAAACTCTCCAAAGCTCTATATGGCCTTAAACAGGCTCCTAGAGCATGGTATGAGAAACTTAGCTCCTTCCTTGTCGAAAAGGGCTACAATAGAGGAAGAGTAGATACTACTCTCTTTCTCAAACACAGAAGCAATCATCTCATTGTTGTCCAGATCTATGTCGATGACATTATCTTTGGATCAACTGATGAAACGCTCTGTGATGAATTCTCCAAGCTCATGACAAGTGAGTTTGAGATGAGCATGATGGGAGAACTTACGTTCTTCCTTGGTTTACAAATTCAGCAATCTGCAGAAGGTACATTCTTACATCAAGAAAAGTACACTAAGCAGCTTCTGAAGAAATTCGGCCTAGAAGGCACGAAACCTTTGTCTACTCCAATGGGTACAAATACTCAATTGGACAAAGACGAAAACGGTAAAGAAGTGGATAGTAAGCTCTACAGAAGCATGATAGGTTCTCTTCTGTACCTTACAGCTTCTAGACCTGACATACTATTTAGTGTGTGCCTCTGTGCTAGATTTCAATCAGCACCTAAAGAATCTCACATGACTGCGGTCAAGAGGATCTTTAGATATCTACAGGGTTCTGTGAACCTAGGCATCTGGTATTCAAAGAAATCAAATTTTGATCTCATTGGATATTCTGATGCAGACTTCGCAGGAAGTAAGGTAGACAGAAAAAGTACAAGTGGTACTTGTCAGCTCATGGGAAACATGTTGATCTCATGGTTTTCCAAGAAGCAGACTTCTGTTGCCCTCTCCACTGCAGAAGCTGAATATATTGCGGCAGCAAGCTGCTGTGCGCAACTCTTGTGGATGAAACAACAACTTGAGGACTACGGTCTCTCATTTACAAAAATTCCGATCAAATGTGATAATACTAGTGCTATTAGCCTAGCTAAGAATCCAGTATATCACTCTCGATCGAAGCATATCGAACTCAGACATCACTTTCTGAGAGATAATGTACAACAGGGTTCTGTTAGTGTGGAATACATTAACACTGAACACCAATTGGCTGATATCTTTACTAAACCTCTGGACAAAGAAAAATTTTTCTTTTTCAGAAGTGAATTAGGAATCTGCCATCCTCTTTGATGTCTTTCAGAAGACAATAAGTTAAGTAAGAACTTCAAAAACTTACTACAGAAGGTACACTTTCGTACACTTCATCATAGAAGGTAGAATCATCTACACTCTGCCATATAGAAGGTACATTTATTTGTGCACTTCATTACAGAAGGTATAATCTTCTGTTTCTACTCTACAGAAGGTACATGCTTGTACTCTTCACTATAGAAGGTAGAATTTTTAGCCTTCTATACAATAGAAGCTTGAATTTCACCATCTATCTTATAGAAGGTATAACGATATGTATACCTTAAATCTAACTTTGGTAATTTCCAATTAATTGGAAGTTTACGTCTGGAGATATCAATTATCATCCAATAAAATATTTAGATATAATCAGAGTCAAATAAAATATTTGTTCTGATCAATATCGTTTCTATTAGGAAATTAATAATCCTAATAATATATTTTGGATATAATATCCATAATATTTGGCTCTTCTACACTGAAGAAGCTTGCAACAGAAGGTTATGAAACCACCTTCTGCGTTGCAGAACCGTCAGATTTCCTATTATAATAAGGAAACAAATATTCCCCATATATTCTGATGCATGTCATTCGTGAAATGACAGTTTTTCATCTTGAAAAATCAAAATCATGAGTATTTTGGGCGGGAGAATATTTTATTCCCAAAAAGAAGGCATTCGGAGGCAGGTTAAAATCATTAACCGTGACTCTCCTTCTTCACACTTCATTTTCAACTCTGAAACTTCCCTGTTCTTGCCCTAACCTCAAAACCTTCGATTTCTCTGTGTCCATGGCACCCAAAGTGAAATCCCTGAGGAAAAAGGCTAAGGCCGGAAGAAAGAAGGCTCGCGCCTCTGGATCGGAGAAGCCTGCATCCTCTGCGAGCAGGACTCCACCCCCTTCCTCGCCGGAGAAATCCATCTCTCCTGCGAAGGACCAGACCATTGCTGCCGTTGAGACTCTCGATGGCATGCCTCTCATCTCCACAGACGAAGGGCCCTCAAAAGTCCAAGTCTCCGTGGAAGATACAACCCAGAAGGAACCTCCGATCGTCATGACGGTGGAACCCTCTGTCTCTGAGCCTTCTGTGCCTGAGTGCTCTGTTCCTAAGGCCTCTGTCAAAGGTTCTACTGCGACAAGTGATACACTCCCTGTCGCCCCTACTGCTGAGATTGTCGCATCTGATGAGGAGGTGGAGATCCCCCCTGCTGATGATGTGCCTGGTGAGGCTGACACGGAAGTTCCTACTCCGGTCGTCACTGTCTCTCCTGATCTCAAGCTGAAAGGAGTAGCTTCTGAGCTTCAGAAGGTTTCGCAGAAGCCTGCGGCCACTCCTACCAAAAAGCTTCTCCATGATGCCATGAAACCCGGAGGAGTCTCCTCTAGGACCAGGCTGAAACGGAAAGAGCCCGAGACGGTCAGCACCTCTATCATTGATATGGCTGCCAAAAAGACCAAGTCCCCAGAGAAACTTGTTCCTGAGGACACCTTCGCAGAGGACCTGGATTCGTATATCTTTCCGGTAAATCCTCTTGTCTCTAAGAAGGAGATTGAAACTGTTTTGGCCGATGATAAACTGCCTAAATGTGATGCTGCGGGTAGGCAGATTGCCACCTTTAAGCGGATCGATTTTAACTGGTTTGCGGCTAATGGACTTGATATTGCCCCTCTGCTGGATAGAATTGGTTTGAGAACCTTCTGTGAGACCTATGCAGAGCTGCCTGTCTCTCGTTTGAGAGAGTTCTATGCGAACATCACGTTCCATGAACAGGGCCCGCATGCCAAGTTCGTAAAGACAGTCATTGAAGGGGTCACACTGGTATTCTCTGCCCATGATGTGAATCAATTGTTCTGCTGTGAGGAATATGATCCTCTGATGGACATGGGAAAAGAAGAATCCTATAGCATCATTCTGGGACAGAAGGTCCAAGCGACCAAGTACCTTGAGTCCACCAAGTTGGATCTCAAAACCCGCATTCTGCATCGCGTGGTTCTGTTCTGCCTTCTGCCAAGAACTGGGAGCATCGACACCATCACCTCCAATGATGCGACGTTGATGGCTCATATCCTGAAGGGCATTCCCTTTAATCTTGGTTTGCTGGTGTTCTCCCACATGAAAAGATGCTGCAATACGGCTGGGAAAGCTCTCCCTTATGGCCAGGTAATCGCCGGCCTTCTGAAATTAGCTCGTGTCTCTACTGATGCTTCTACTTTTCAAGAAAAGTGGAAAGTTGGCACTTTTGGACAACAAATTATAGCCAGCATGCATTATGTGAGGAAGGGCTCTACCTGGACCCTGAAAGGGAAGTCACAGGATTCTGCGCGTGATGATGATGATAAGCTTCTAGAGGCCAAGAAGAATGCTGAAGCATCTTCTGCTCGACCCTCTGCTGCTAAGCCTGCTGGTCGGAGACGTCCTTCATCATCTGCTGAAGCTCAAGTCCCTGTGGATAACACTGCTCTCCTCAATCTTGGGGAAGACATCCGCGTCCTTCAGCGAATGGTCACTGACCTGTTTCGCTTAGTGGAACGCCAGGACAAGCTTCTGCGCAAACTTCTGGAAAAGGATTCTGCTGAGTCTGAGGAGTGATCTCCTTAGTTGCTGTTTCTTTTTCTTTTATGCATTTCTAGCTAGACCAAAAACTGATTTCTGTGGTCTTCTAGATTGTAATAAGTGCCACCTCGTGGACACATTTCCTTTGAGCAGTATGGTATTGAACTTTCTGTCACACCTTCTGCACCACATTCTGCATGACGGTTTTGCACTCTCTGCTCTACCCTCTGCGAGAATTAAAACTACCTTCTGCATGTTGGTTATGAACGATATGTCATACCTTCTGCAAGAAATTTACTCTTCTTTATCAACCTACATTCATCTTCTTTTTGATGTGACAAAAAGGGGGAGAAAATTGTGTTGAGGGGGAGTACCTTGCTCTGTATTGGTTATAGAAAAATCCTTGATTTTCTATAACTATATGGGTCGTAGAAGGCTATACCGTCTACGGTATAGAAGCCTATGAGACTGATACAGCTCATAATCGCAACCTTCTGCAGGGAATGCGATTCGTGATCTTTTTAAAGTCACTATTGCTGGGAGTGCAGAAATGAAATACCATCATTTTTGTCGGGCTATATACAGAAGCTCCACGCTCTGTATTAATCACAGAAGCCTTTGTGCTCTGTACAACCTTCTTCATAACAGAAGCTTCTATGCTCTGTTATACAGAACCTTATGGTACTGTAAAAACGCGAGACTCATACTCTCATCTATTTAGGGGGAGTTAGGGGGAGTTCTTGCAAACATATTTCCCTCAACGATGAATGTTTTGTCATCATCAAAAAGGGGGAGATTGTTGGAAAAGGTTTTGATGATGAGCCAGACCTCTGTGCCACAGAAGGTCGAACATTCTTGGCTTTGATGATGAGCCTGACCCTCTGTACTACAGAAGGTCGAACATTCTATTCTACAGAAGCTTCTATTATTAAGGACTTCTTGTAAGAATTATTTTTGTAATTAAATGATTAGTTTTCAATTATTTAATTACGAAATATGCTTAATTTGATTAAGATATTTATCTGATCAAATTACCACGATTTGGTTTCCAAATAATCATATTGGAGATAATATTTCTTATAGAAGGAAATAAGATCTCTATTTATGGAAAGGTTCTACTAGACGGTCTACAGGCTTCTATAAGCTTAATTGACCACTATACGACCGTTATTTGCAAACCTATCACTACCACCTGTCCAGATACACTCTCACGTGTGTTTTTATCAGGATGGAATTGACTTCAAGTCATTTGGAAACAAATCAACGATTGTTTCCACCTATAGAAGGTTATCGAGCAGAACCTTCTGCGATACCTTCTGTGTGCACTATTCATGGAAAATATATCATGATCTATTCTGATTTATTCTCTACCAGAATACTTGCACGTATATATTATTTCTGTATATGAATCTATTTTGTAAACTAACTTTTAATTTCTTGTTTTGCAGATTTCGTTTTTATCTTTTCCTATTTATGTTTTCTTCTTAGGCTTTGTGTATAAAAGGCCATGCTCTCTCCCATTGTAAACACAACAGACAATTCTTTTCTCCCATCCCATTCTGATCAGAGAGAGCGTGTGCTTGAGCTTTAGTTCTTTCATTCGTTCGAGTTAGTCACACGAGGAGCACTACCGGCGGACGGCTGCATCGTTGGTGAAGCCTTCTGGGAGAGTGACTCGGGGGCTCGAGGGACTCGGTTGGAAGCTGCAGGATACGTTGTTGGAAGCGTTGTGTACGTGGGCAACGTGCAGCGGGCCGGAGAGAAGGGCTGAACCTCGGGAGCACAGAAGGTGAGGGACTAACCAGCTTCTGTTGTGTAGAGCTCTGTGTGCAGTAACCTCAGGACAGGGGGAACGCTGTCACCTCAGGACAAGAGGAAGGTTGTCACCTCAGGACAAGAGGAAGGTTGTCACCTCAGGACAGGAGGAAGGCTGTCACCCCAGAACAGAGGGAACGCTGTTCAACCTCAGGACAGGAGGAAGGCTGTCACCTCAGGACAGGAGGAAGGCTGTCACCCTAGGACAGAGGGCACGCTGTTCATCCTAGGACAAAGGATACGTTGTCCACCCTAAGACAAAGGGAACGTTGTCTACTTGCGTAGGGTTCGCTACGTACTCGCGTGGGGTACGCCACGAAGTCGTTATCCTTGAGGGATTGCGCATTTGCTACCTTGTTAGTCACGTTAACGCGTGCAACCTCCTGTAGTGCAGAATCTTCGGATCTGTACAACCTCCTGTAGAGCAGAACCTTAAGGTCTGAATCTACTTTAGTGCAGAACCTTACGGTCTGTACAACTCTCTGTAGTACAGAACCCTACGGGTCTGTGCATACATTTTCCTTGTCACTTTTGCTACAGAACCTCACGGTCTGTTCAGTAGAAGGTCGACTACCCTTGGTACAGAATCTTTTAGATCTGTGCTTCTCAACTAAGTCATTTTCCTATACAGAACCTTCTGTTGTGGATTGACATACTCGGTACAGAACCTTACGGTCTGTGCTATACCTTCTGTGATACAGAATCCTTGGATCTGTTCTATAGAAGGTTGACGTCTCTAGTACAGAATCACTTGATCTGTGCTATAGAAGGTTAACACATTCGACACAGAACCCTCTGGTCTGTGTTGTGCCTTACCTTCTTCGACACAGAACCCTCTGGTCTGTGTTGTGCCTTACCTTCTTCGACACAGAACCCTCTGGTCTGTGTTGTGCCTTACCTTCTTCGACACAGAACCCTCTGGTCTGTGTTGTGCCTTACCTCCTTCGACACAGAACCCTCTGGTCTGTGTTGTGCCTTACCTTCTTCGACACAGAACCCTCTGGTCTGTGTTGTGCCTTACCTTCTTCGACACAGAACCCTCTGGTCTGTGTTGTGCCTAAGTTTCTTCGACACAGAACCCTCTGGTCTGTGTTGTGCCTAAGTTTCTTCGACACAGAACCCTCTGGTCTGTGTTGTGCCTTACTCTCTACGATACAGAACCTTCTGGTCTGTATTGAGCCTTAGTTACTATAGTACAGAACCTTAGTGTTTGTGCTACGTAACAACCCTCTACGGTACAGAACCTTCTGGTCTGTGCTGTGCCACTCAAACCTCTATTGTACAGAACCTTTGGATCTGTTTTTAGTTGATATCATTTGTGCAACTTGTACTGAGATACATTTGAGTGGAAACCATCCAAATATCTGGGTGAAGAGTGGACGTAAGCAATTTGCTGAACCACTATAAAAATCCTTGTGTCCAATCAAACAAATTGTGAACACACTCGAACGTTCTATTTTACAGAAACCTATCTACGGTTCTGTTTGATAGAAGCTTTCATTCCGGTGCGGGGTAAAACGAAAAAGTGTTGAAATCCAAAATTTGTGATTAACACTAATTCACCCCCCCTCTTAGTGTAACACATGAAAAGTCGGGTCGTTACAACCTCCCCGAGGACGTAGGCCAGTTTGGGCCGAACCACGTAAATTTGTGCGTCGGACATCGTCCCCCGTTATTCTTTCCGCTTTCGTCATCAGCGCCAGCGGTTCCCGCCCCAACAATTGGTATCAGTGCGAGGTCGTGAAGATCAGTTGATTTCCTCGACGGAAGTTCAGAGAGGGGAGCTTTGATAAGGCGAAGGATGACAATGCAGTGGGCGAGAGTGCATGGGCTCATAAATTTTTAGCCAAGAAAGGACGTCGATGGGAGTTAGTGCACTGGGTTCGACGTGAATACTTGCGGGATCGACGGACGCGCTGAGAGCAAGGGGGAACAATTCTTTAGTTCCAGGTGAAGAAGTTTGAGAATTGAACTTCTTACGGTGAGGCGGAGAAGTTTGAGGGTTAAACTTCTTGCGATCAGGTGGAGTTCACCGGTTAATGATTAGGTGTGTGGAGCGCAGATAGTGAAAGCCACGTGGGTGCTAAGGCACAAGTGCAGGTCCATGCGGAATTTGGGGTCGGAGTTAAAGGAGTTGGACATAGTAACGCGTTATTCTTTCCGCTTTCGTCGTCGACGCTGGCGGTTACCGCCCCAACAATCCTGAATACACCTCTTGTGGAACACAAACCTACAATGACGATGCAAGCACATATACCCATCTGCTTCTACAGTTTCTGTTGACAAGATTTTGATGATGAGTCAAACAGCAGGTTTGACCTGCTATGACTTTACAGAAGCTGAAACCTCCTGTAACGAAGATACGCTTCGTANATTACAGAAGATATAATTCTCTGTTTCTACACTACAGAGGGTACACATTCGTACACCTCACTATAGAAGGAAGAATATTAAACTTTCTATATAATAGAAGGTTGAATTTCATCCTCTATCAAACAAAAGGTACATACTTGTACACTTCATACAGAAGGAATAATCCTCTGTTTCTATACTACAGAAGGTACAACGTCGTACACTTCACTATAGAAGGTCGTATATTTAGCTTTCTATACAATAGAAGCTTGAATTTCACCATCTATCTTATAGAAGGTATAACGATATGTATACCTTAAATCTAACTTTGGTAATTTCCAATTAATTGGAAGTTTACGTTTGGAGATATCAATTATCATCCAATAAAATATTTAGATATAATCAGAATCAAACAAAATATTTGTTCTGATCAATATCGTTTCTATTAGGAAATTAATAATCCTAATAATATATTTTGGATATAATATCCATAATATTTGACTCTTCTACACTGAAGAAGCTTGCAACAGAAGGTTATGAAACCACCTTCTGCGTTGCAGAACCGTCAGATTTCCTATTATAATAAGGAAACAAATATTCCCCATATATTCTGATGCATGTCATTCATGACAGTTTTTCATCTTGAAAAATCAAAATCATGAGTATTTTGGGCGGGAGAATATTTTCTTCCCAAAAAAAAGGCATTCGGAGGCTGGTTAAAATCATTAACCGTGACTCTCCTTCTTCACACTTCATCTACAACCCTGAAACTTCCTTGTTCTTGCCGTAACCTCAAAACTTTCGATTTCTCTATGTCCATGGCACCCAAAGTGAAATCCCAGAGGAAAAAGGCTAAGGCCGGAAGAAAGAAGGCTCGCGCCTCTGGATCGGAGAACCCTGCATCATCTGCGAGCAGGACTCCACCCCCTTCCTCGCCGGAGAAACCCATCTCTTCTGCGAAGGACCAGACCATTGCTGCCGTTGAGACTCTCGATGGCATGCCTCACATCTCCACCGACGAAGGGCCCTCAAAAGTCCAAGTCTCCGTGGAAGATACAACCCAGAAGGAACCTCCGATCGTCATGACGGTGGAACCCTCTGTCTCTGAGCCTTCTGTGGCTGAGTGCTCTGTTCCTAAGGCCTCTGTCAAAGGTTCTACTGTGACAAGTGATACACTCCCTGTCGCCCCTACTTCTGAGATTGCCGCGTCTGATGAGGTGGTGGAGATCCCCCCTGCTGATGATGTGCCTGGTGAGGCTGACACGGAAGTTCCTACTCCGGTCGTCACTGTGTCTCCTGATCTCAAACTGAAAGGAGTAGCTTCTGAGCTTCAGAAGGCTTCGCAGAAGCCTGCGGCCACTCCTACCAAAAAGCTTCTCCATGATGCCATGAAACCCGGAGGAGTCTCCTCTAGGACCAGGCCGAAACGGAAAGAGCCCGAGACGGTCAGCACCTCTATCATTGATATGGCTGCCAAAAAGACCAAGTCCCCAGAGAAACTTGTTCCTGAGGACACCTTCGCAGAGGACCTGGATTCGTATATCTTTCCGGTAAATCCTCTTGTCTCTAAGAAGGAGATTGAAACTGTTTTGGCCGATGATAAACTGCCTAAATGTGATGCTGCGGGTAGGCAGATTGCCACCTTTAAGCGGATCGATTTTAACTGGTTTGCGGCTAATGGACTTGATATTGCCCCTCTGCTGGATAGAATCGGTTTGACAACCTTCTGTGAGACCTATGCAGAGTTGCCTGTCTCTCGTTTGAGAGAGTTCTATGCGAACATCACGTTCCATGAACAAGGTCCGCATGCCAAGTTCATAAAGACAGTCATTGAAGGGGTCACACTGGTATTCTCTGCCCATGATGTGAATCAATTGTTCTGCTGTGAGGAATATGATCCTCTGATGGACATGAGAAAAGAAGAATCCTATAGCATCATCTTGGGACAGAAGGTCCAAGCGACCAAGTACCTTGAGTCCACCAAGCTGGATCTCAAAACTCGTATTCTGCATCGAGTGGTTCTGTTCTGCCTTCTACCAAGAACTGGAAGCATCGACACCATCACCTCCAATGATGCGACGTTGATGGCTCATATCCTGAAAGGCACTCCCTTTAATCTTGGTTTGCTGGTGTTCTCCCACATGAAAAGATGCTGCAATACGGCTGGGAAAGCTCTCCCTTATGGCCAGGTAATCGCCGGCCTTCTGAAATTAGCTCGTGTCTCTACTGATGCTTCTACTTTTCAAGAAAAGTGGAAAGTTGGCACTTTTGGACAACAAATTATAGCCAGCATGCATTATGTGAGGAAGGGCTCTACCTGGACCCTGAAAGGGAAGTCACAGGATTCTGCGCGTGATGATGATGATAAGCTTCTAGAGGCCAAGAAGAATGCTGAAGCATCTTCTGCTCGACCCTCTGCTGCTAAGCCTGCTGGTCGGAGACGTCCTTCATCATCTGCTGAAGCTCAAGTCCCTGTGGATAACACTGCTCTCCTCAATCTTGGGGAAGACATCCGCGTCCTTCAGCGAATGGTCACTGACCTGTTTCGCTTAGTGGAACGCCAGGACAAGCTTCTGCGCAAACTTCTGGAAAAGGATTCTGCTGAGTCTGAGGAGTGATCTCCTTAGTTGCTGTTTCTTTTTCTTTTATGCATTTCTAGCTAGACCAAAAACTGATTTCTGTGGTCTTCTAGATTGTAATAAGTGCCACTTCGTGGACACATTTCCTTTCAGCAGTATGGTATTGAACTTTCTGTCACACCTTCTGCGCTATATTCTGCATAATGGTTTTGAACTTTCTGTTCTACCCTCTGCAAGAATTAAAACTACCTTCTGCACGTTGGTTATGAACGATATGTCATACCTTCTGCAAGAAATTTACTCTTCTTTATCAACCTACATTCATCTTCTTTTTGATGTGACAAAAAGGGGGAGAAAATTGTGTTGAGGGGGAGTACCTTGCTCTGTATTGGTTATAGAAAAATCCTTGATTTTCTATAACTTAATGGGTCGTAGAAGGCTATACCGTCTACGGTGTAGAAGCCTATGAGACTGATACAGCTCATAATCGCAACCTTCTGCAGGGAATGCGATTCGTGATCTTTTAAAGGTCACTATTGCTGGGAGTGCAGAAATGAAATACCATCATTTTTGTCGGGCTATATACAGAAGCTCCACGCTCTGTATTAATCACAGAAGCCTTTGTGCTCTGTACAACCTTCTTCATAACAGAAGCTTCTATGCTCTGTTATACAGAACCTTATGGTACTGTAAAAACGCGAGACTCATACTCTCATCTATTTAGGGGGAGTTAGGGGGAGTTCTTGCAAACATATTTCCCTCAACGATGAATGTTTTGTCATCATCAAAAAGGGGGAGATTGTTGGAAAAGGTTTTGATGATGAGCCAGACCTCTGTGCCACAGAAGGTCGAACATTCTTGGCTTTGATGATGAGCCTGACCCTCTGTACTACAGAAGGTCGAACATTCTATTCTACAGAAGCTTCTATTATTAAGGACTTCTTGTAAGAATTATTTTTGTAATTAAATGATTAGTTTTCAATTATTTAATTACGAAATATGCTTAATTTGATTAAGATATTTATCTGATCAAATTACCACGATTTGGTTTCCAAATAATCATATTGGAGATAATATTTCTTATAGAAGGAAATAAGATCTCTATTTATGGAAAGGTTCTACTAGACGGTCTACAGGCTTCTGTAAGCTTAATTGACCACTATACGACCGTTATTTGCAAACCTATCACTACCACCTGTCTAGATACGTCCTCCTATGTATCTTTAACAGGATGGAACGAATTATTACCCTAACGGAAATAAATCTTCGATTATTTCCATCTGTAGAAGGTTATCGAGCAGAACCTTCTGCGATACCTTCTGTGCTGCATTATTTAGGGAAACTATCATATTCTTATTTTATTTTGATATGATTATCTTCCTTGCTGAATGTATGCACGTGTATATCATTTTATCTATTTTGTAAACTAACTTTTAATTTCTTGTTTTGCAGATTTCGTTTTTATCTTTTCCCATTTATATTTTCTTCTTAGGCTTTGTGTATAAAAGGCCATGCTCTCTCCCATTCACAACACACACACAACATTCAATCGATCCCATTCTGTCCAGAGAGAGCGTGAGCTTCATTTCTTTAATTTCTTTATGTTCTCTAATTCTTTTGTTCGTTTGAGTTAGTCACACGAGGAGCACTAGCAACGGAAGGCTGCATCGTCGGTGAAGTCTTCTGGGAGAGTGACTCGGGGGCTCGAGGGACTCGGTTGGAAGCTGCAGGATACGTTGTTGGAAGCGTTGTGTACGTGGGCAACGTGCAGCGGGCCGGAGAGAAGGGCAGAACCCCGGGAGCACAGAAGGTGAGGGACTAACCAGCTTCTGTTGTGTAGAGCTCTGTGTGCAGGAACCTAGGACGGAGGCTGCCGTCTGCTTGCGTGGGGTTTGCCGCGTGCTTGCGCAGGGTCTGCTGCGTGCTTGCGTAGGGTATGCTACGTGCTTGTGTGGGGTACGCCACATAGTCGCTATCTCGAGGAGATCGTGCAGGTCGTGTGGAGCCGCCGGAGGGAAAATCCATCCTTGAACAGGGGTTGCTGTTCGCTTGCGTAGGGTCCGCTACGTGCTCGCGTGGGGTACGCCACGAAGTCGTTTTCCTTAAGAGGATTGCGCATTTGGTTACCTTGTTAGTCACGTTAAAGCGTGCAACCTGCTGTAGTACAGAACCCTACGGGTCTGTGCATACATTTTCCTTGTCACTTTTGCTACAGAACCTCACGGTCTGTTCAGTAGAAGGTCGACTACCCTTGGTACAGAATCTTTTAGATCTGTGCTTCTCAACTAAGTCATTTTCCTATACAGAACCTTCTGTTGTGGATTGACATACTCGGTACAGAACCTTACGGTCTGTGCTATACCTTCTGTGATACAGAATCCTTGGATCTGTTCTATAGAAGGTTGACGTCTCTAGTACAGAATCACTTGATCTGTGCTATAGAAGGTTAACATATTCGACACAGAACCCTCTGGTCTGTGTTGTGCCTACCTTCTTCGACACAGAACCCTCTGGTCTCTAGAGAAACGCCGCCTTCCTATAGAAAACACCATGATGTTCTCATTATATTTTTCTTTTCATTACACATTTATCAACTTTAATCGCTTTTTATCCTCCGTCTTATTTTAATTTTATAATTATTTCTAAATATTTGAACATTAGTAACAACTTAATATATGATTTTTTGTTTAGCTCATAAAAGAATATTTCCGACCGAGAGACTTTGTTAAACTTGATGGAAGTTGCTGCTTTCTTTCTGAGTAATAAAAGTGTTTTCCACGTGGATGACTTACTGAGCCTTCAAGGTCATGATGATTAATTATCACACATTACATGTACACAAAAGAAATTGAAATCTCCAAATTAAATTAATTTTTTTTAGTATACTCGTTTTAAATATTTTTCTTATTTGTATGTATATAGTAAAGCTCTTACTTTTCTTATAACATTTAATTTTTTTATACTTATGAAAATGTGAAGCAATGCAATTTTACTCGTACTGTGTATATTAACAGTTTTCCAATGAACGAACAAACGATAGGAGTCTGATAAACTCTAAAGACTAATACTTCTGAATTAATGTATTTCTAAACCCATACTTTTATTAGTTACTCTGTTACATATTTTATAAACTTCTTTTTCATTTTAACTAGTTCCAATTTAATTCATTAAAATATCCTTTCGAACAAATCAATTAAATTCTGACTAAAAATGGGTGAAAGAGAAAGATGATATTTTTTCTTTATTATAAAAGAATATAAATATGGATCCGAATTCCTCCCTTAAGTATTTGCAGTGTGTCTGTCTGTCCTTTCTAAGTTCCTTTTATTTCATTGGTCACAAAATTTTGCCCAAAACATGAGACGAGATGCTGGTGGTTTCATCATCATCATCCACTGCTTCTTATTTTTACTCGTGGCCTTACCATCCACCTCTTCCTTACCCTGTCATCCTGACCACCGACACGCCTTGCTTCGTTTAAAGTTGTAATACATCGGGAGTCGATGCTCGATCAAGTCTCGATCGAGGCCAGTCATCCCTGTGTATTCCCAGGCAAAACAATTTTTGTACGTGCGAAGGACTTTGCTAATGTTGCCTGCTTCAGCTTCGCTTAATAGTGAGCTGAGATATGTGACACGTGATAAATTAGTGATCCCTAAGTTTATCTCACTTAGGGGATCACATGGAATGACAAAAGTGTTAAAAACTTCTTTATTCATTGAATAAATAATTGCCACGTCTTGGTGTGCAAAGGAAACACATTACATCATGCTTCGTTTACTCTGAACGCCCTATAATTAGCTAGTCTTTTTAGGACGTCCGATATTAGATCAAGCATTTTACTTTCCATTAGACGAATGCGGGTTGAGAAGTTTATCGGGCTCTAAGTCCGTCTTCGTCCGATGAGTGTCACCGTTGTCCTATATCCCGGCCTCACGCATATCTTTCTCAAGCGGGGTCAGGTCTTCATCAACTTCATGCTTTAGCTTATCCCCCATTCAGTTGGGACAATTGGGTGTTGAGGAGGTGCCAAGGGTGGTCCATCATACGAAACCAGGAACTCGTAACCTGTTTCACCTAAGGGCCCGGCGTTTGGGTCTCCTGGCGCATATCTTTACTCTAGTGTCATGTCTTTGACTTGCTTTACTGCCCCCTGCGTGAATATAAGGCACGTTAGACTTCCACTGAGGTTGCCAAAGGCGTGTTCGCTCCGGAAGTGACTGCTGGACAAGCTGGATCCAAATACGTCGGAAATATCTACACTACGAGCAACTGGTACTCGGAGGTTCGTTGTGTGATTGCCGTATGAATGAAAAAAGAGAGGAAAAGGCAGCGGAGAGACACCCTTAAGCGAAAGCATTTACAGATTCCATTGACGATGCATTCGAAAGGAAGCAGGAACGCATGAGTACAATATGCTTGAACGCTGGATTGCTTGAAGATAAAAAAGATTGAATGTCCGTCTGTAGAGAGATGTGTGTACAATGCCTAAGAACAACTATTTATACTAGCATAGACCTATGTATGTATAGAAATGAAATATTGTACATATATTAGGTGTCCTTGTTGCCGGTCTTCATGGAATATCTCATTTCTATTTGAGCAATCTTGGCAATAATTCCCTTCTATGTCTTGAGATCATCCGAAATCTTCCCATAACAATCACTAATCCACCGGATCGCCCACTAGCCTTCTTCGTAAAGTTTTCTCGTTCGTCCAATTGACTGTCGCTTGATCACCTTGTTAGCCCTTGTCGTCTGGTAGCCCCATCGCTTCGTAACCGCTTCACCCGTAATCCTTCGCCTGGTGTGTTTCTACAACTACCTCCTTACCGGGCTTCTCGCACTTCGGGCCGACATTCTGGACTGTTGATCCACAGATGACGGCGTGACCTGTGGCCTAGAATTTCTGTTGCTAAACAGGTTTGAGCATATCCAAGGACACGATTACATGTGATTCGAGGAACTTTGCAGTAATTTTCTTTTCAAATTAACTGAAATAAATCTCAAGAGCTTAAAATAGTCGATTCTTAATAAAGAGAAGTGTTGCGATGACAACATCAACATACGCCCCATCGCTCACGGCAAGCTAAGCAGTCGTGCCGTCTCCAACAGCCAGGACGACTTGGAGCGTCGCGTCGATAGCATTTATTACATTGAGAACATCATCATCCACCATCCCCATCATTCACGGCAAGTTAAGGCGTCTCAACCACCGGCCATTTATTTTCGAACGGGAGACTTTGTTAAACTTGATGGAAGTTGCTGCTTTCTTGCTGAGTAATAAAAGTGTTTTCCGTGTGGATGACTTACCGAGCCTTCAAGATCATGATGATTAATTATCACACGTTACATGTACAAAAAAGAAATTGAAATCCCCAAATTAAAATAATTTTTTTCAGCATACTCGTTTTAAACAGAACCACATGATTTTTGTTAAATAGAGCTTAGAAACTTCTATTAAAAAGACATGTTGTTCACATAGCACAAAGGTTTTGTGATGCATACAGAGTATGAAGGAGTAATTTTTTTTTCAAATTAACTGAAATAAACCTCAAGAGCTTAAAACAGTCGATTCTTATATAAAAAAGTTGTTGCGTTGACAGCATCAACACGCCCCATCGCTCACGGCAAGCTAAGTAGCCACGCCGTCTCCAACGGGCTGGAAGACTTGGAGGCGTCGTGTCGATTGCTCAACTCTTCTTATACCATTTATTTCCAACTGGAACTTGAGGAGACTTAGTCTGGTCGTTGTTTTCGGAGAATAAATGCTTTGCGCGAGTGGGGACATGGATGACACGAGGAACCTTCATATTAAGTCTTTCTCCTCCTGTGACATTTTATGTACATTCATATATTTGTTAGTGTAGAATGGATGACCTTTTGCTTTCATCCATAAATATGAAACTAAATAATAATTTCTAATCTCCTTTTTGTAACGACAATTATTTACTGAATTAATGATTATCTTTTGTTATTACTAGAGAAACTCCTCCTTCCTATAGAAAATGCCATGATGTTCTCATTGTATTTTCCTTTTCTTTCCACATTTATCAACTTTAATCGCTTTTTATCCTATGTCTTTTTTTAATTTTATAATTGTTTCTAAATATTTGAACATTAGTAACAACTAAATTATGAGATTAAGATATGATTTTTTGTTTAGCTCATAAAAGAATATTTCCGACCGGGAGACTTTGTTAAACTTGATGGAAGTTGCTGCTTTCTTTCTGAGTAATAGAAGTGTTTTCCGTGTGGACGACTTACAGAGCCTTCAAGATCATAATGATTAATTATCACACGTAACATGTACACAAAAGAAATTGAAATCCCCAAATTAAATTAATTCTTTTAAACCCTTACTTTTATTAACTACTCTGTCACATAATTTATAAACTTCTTTTTCATTTTAAGTGGTTCCAATTTATTTCCTTAAAATATAACTTTTTGAACAAATCAATTAAAATTCTGACTAAAAGGGGGTGAAAGAGAAAGACGATATTTTTTCTTTATTATAAAAGTATTTGCGGTGTCTGTCTGTCCTTTCTAAGTTCCTTTTATTCCTCCAAAAAATGAGACGAGATGCATGTGGTTTCATCATCATCATCCTCTGCTTCTTATTTTTACTCGTGGCCTTACCATCCACCTCTTCCTTACCATGTCATCCTGACCAGAGACACGCGTTGCTTCGTTTTAAACAGTCCTTGTCTTTCACTGGCCCTATAGTTGCTTCGTGGATGGAGGACGAGGACTGCTGCTCCTGGGACGGCATCGCCTGCAACAATTCCACTGGCGACGTCATCGGCCTCGACTTGACCAGTGCTGGGCTTCAAGGCATCCTTCCAACCGAAATCTCACAATTGTCGAAGCTGGTTTCCCTTGATCTCTCTTATAATTTTAGGCTGGAGATGCAAGATCATACCATGAGAATGCTCGTCAGCAACCTAACTCAGTTGGAGGAACTCGATCTTGGGTCTGTCAATTTGTCCATGGTCAATCCCACATCCTTTGTGAACTTATCTTCTTCTTTGATTTCCCTCAATCTTTCAGATTGTTCGTTGGGAGGGAAATTTCCTGAATTTATCTTTGGGCTGCCAAATCTACAAGTGATTGACATATCGTGGAATTACCAATTAACCGGCACATTTCCCAAATCCAAGTGGAGTCCCAGTCTTGATTATCTGTCCCTCTGTGGTTGCTCTTTCTCCGGAGCAGTTCCCAATTCAATCGGAAACCTCTCGCGATTGACTTACCTGGACCTAGGGGGGAACAATCTCATGGGAGCAGTTCCCAATTCAATCGGAAACCTCTCGCGATTGACTTACCTGGACCTATGGGGGAACAATTTCACGGGAGCAATTCCCAATTCACTTGGAAACCTCTCGCGATTGACTTCCCTGGCCCTATCGGGGAACAATTTCACGATTGACTTGGGGATATTGTCAACCCTCGAGGATCTCCAGTTCCTCTATCTGTTTGGGTTCCCCGTTTCTGGTGAGGATGCAAACCACGGGTTCTCATTGCCGAAGCTCCAAGAATTGTATATGGGAAGTTGCAATCTGAGCAAGTTCCCTTCCTTCTTGTATCGCTCTAAGGAACTGAGATCTCTTTCCCTCTCGGAAAACAGGATTCAAGAGATACCGAGTTGGCTCTGGAGCATCGGAATTGACACATTGAAAGAATTGGATATTTATGATAATCTTATCAAGGGAAGTATCCCTCCATCCATTTGCCAACTAACTTCTCTGTCCTACGTAGTCATGAGTGGAAATTATTTGACAGGTGTAATTCCTCAGTGTCTCGGCAATCTTACGAAATTACAACTGTTAGACTTGAGTGGAAATTATTTGACAGGTGTAATTCCTCAGTGTCTCGGCAATCTTACGAAATTACAACTGTTAGACTTGAGTGGAAATTATTTGACAGGTGTAATTCCTCAGTGTCTCGGCAATCTTACGAAATTACAACTGTTATACTTGAGTGGAAATTATTTGACAGGTGTAATTCCTCAGTGTCTCGGCAATCTTACGAAATTACAGGAGTTATACTTGAGCAACAATTCATTGAGTGGGCCGTTGCCCACGTCCTTGGCCAACTGCACATCTTTGACATATCTTGATGTGAGCTACAACAACATCAGCGGTGCTCCTCCCACTTGGTTACCCGCGTCGTCCATTTCTGATATTAATTTGCGGGCCAACAACTTTGTAGGTCAGTGGCCTCCAGACATCATTCTCCGGTCAGCTTTCCTTTCTAGGATTGATCTATCTGACAACAAATTTGAAGGCTCTCTTCCAGTTCCAACCGCCAAGACTGGCTATTATTCAGTTTCGAATAACCATTTTTCTGGGAGCCTCTCTTCACTACTATGCAATGCCACCGATCTTATGTTGCTAGACTTGTCAAATAATAGTCTCACTGGGGTCCTGCCTGACTGCCTAGAAAACGTCACCAGGGGTCTTGTAATCTTGAATCTTCAGGCAAATGAGTTTCAGGGTCAGATTCCAGAGATTTTTCATGAAGGAAGTATGTTGAGGTCACTTCATCTCAGCGGAAATCAATTCGAGGGCCCATTGCCGAGATCTCTATCCCATTGTAAACAATTGGAAGTTTTGGATGTTGGCAACAACAAAATAGAGGATTCATTCCCCAATTGGTTGGGGGATCTCCCGTTGAAGGTGCTCAGTTTAAGATCCAATCATTTCCACGGTCGTGTTATTATTTCCAAGGAAAATCATTCTTTCCCCATGGCACGCATCATGGACCTCTCCCACAATAGTTTCGATGGAAATCTCCAAGATGAATTCATCATCGAAATGTTCGGCATGACAAGAGACAATAATTACGATTTTGGCAAACAATATCTACAGTCAAATTATGGGATTGGGGAATATTACTCGGTGATGATCGACTTGAAAGGGATCGACATGGTAATGGTGAAGATCAATGTCCATTTTGCGATGCTCGACTTATCGAGTAATCACTTTCATGGAGAGATTCCTGAAAACATTGGATTACTTAAATCGCTCAAAGGTCTGAATTTCTCTCACAACCTCTTCACGGGGTCGATCCCTCCATCCGTCGGAAACTTGACAAATCTGGAATCACTCGACCTCTCTTTTAACCATATGATAGGAGAAATTCCAAAGGAATTGGTGAAGCTGACGTCCCTTGGAGTTTTGGACCTCTCATGGAACAACTTCATTGGGCCTGTACCATCTGGAGGACACTTCAACACTTTTTCGAGTAGCTCGTTCCAAGGAAATCTCGGATTATGTGGGATTCCGCTCACGAGATCGTGCGATCGGGGAAACAAGAAAGCACAGCCACCGTCGGAAGGAAAGGATGATGGAAAGAAGGAAGGCGGGGGGTGGATGGTGTGGGAGTACGCGGCGTTGGGTTTCGGGAGCGGGATGGGGATGGGGATATCGTTGGGATACATGGTGCTGGAAATGGGAAGGCCCCTCTGGCTGGTCCGAATGGTCATGTCATTCATACCTTGACTAGATCGTTGTGCAGCTATCCACAGTGTGTGTTGGATTGGAAATACCAGTGGGGTTTGATGCATACTTTGTCACAACTCATCTCCCTCCTTTCTTTCTTTGTTGCTTTTAAGTGATGAGTTTTCCTTTCCCCTTTTCTTACCTCGTGGCATGAAGGTGGAATTACTGATTTGAAGTTGATATTTTGAGGAAGAAGGGGAGGGAGGGTCCATTGTTCTTGTTTTTTTCTCGAGAGGGCTTGTTCTTTAAACCCCATGTTACAAACTCCTTTTAAGTTTTTCTTGTAAAAAGATCTGCCTGCAAAGCTTGGTAAAAACTAATATTGCCATGTACAAACTCTGTGTTGGCTGGGATGGAGATCTGGTTCGTATAATATTTTGTGGCCGCGCGTCCTGTAAAGTGGTGAAATTGAGAATCCCTTTGACACAGACATTGGTGTGTTCATTGATAACAACTTTTTCTTTTCATAACATGTTCAATTGCTGCTGTTTTTTGATATCCTGGAATGTTTCCTTGCTTCCAATTAAGAGGCATTTCATCTGCGTAGTAAAGAAATAGATTCTGTGATCTAAAAATTCTTGAGATCTTCTTCCAATAGAGAAATCTTTAAAGAAATAATCTTTTGTTTGTGGCACAATCACAAAATTTGGAAAATTGAGCCCTTTTCTTGATGGGGAGATGTTAAGAAATAGTGAAATTCTATGAGAAGTATGAAACCCAAGCCAGAGAAATTTGCATCAATATATAAAAGGTCTATTTTTAATTCTGCGGATCATCACGACAATCTGTCTATTTTACCTTTTTTTTAGTTTGAGCTCTGAAAACTGAGGCACCGCCCCGTCGCAGGCGAGACAACAGTGATGTGTTCGGGAAGGATGTTGTGGAGAGCGCTCGACGATCTTTGAGTTCAGTGATGGAGAGAGAATGCAGTCATCCATCTAACCATGCTGCAAGAATATCCTCCCCTGAGAATGTTTCTAGTAAGAACGCTGTGTAACTTATTTCCTTCTTGGATCCTCCCAGGGGCATCCAATCAAGACCAGAAGTGAAAACAGCTTGACCCTTGTTTAAGATTAGATTGGTCTTATTATTTCCTCAAATCGGGACAATCCGTCTCAAGAAAAAGTGAAGGTCGATGGCCTGGCTAGTTCCTGTTTTCATCATCCATCTCACTTCACAGTTGCCAACAGCTACAGCATCACCTAAAGACTCACCATTCATTCAGCATGAGAACAGAACTCGGATAACTAGGTTCCCGAAAACGGGAAAGTGCTCCAAAGGGCCGCAATGCACTCTATCTCGATTTTGGCATCCAACGGCAGTGCAGCAACCTGATAGGTGGAGCGTTCAGGGGAGGCGAAGGGAAATGTGCAGTTGTATTCGGATCGATAACAAGTTAAAATCTAGTTTCGTAAAACAATACATGGAAGGACACATCACAGTTATTCACGGGGTTGGATCTCCTAGGCAAAATGTGATACTCACACTTGGCATAGATCTCGTTTACTTTGTTGAAATCCTTCAAGTCTGCCAACCTATAAGACACATAGTCCAATAGAACATTACTTTTCTGAAGCATCTGTCTTAGATAGTCAATGCTTCAATGACAAAAAGAATTGTGACTAAGAGGAGTTGCTTTCGCTTACATAATAGTGGTGTTAACAACGGAAGCATAACTGGCACCACTAGCTTTCAGTATTTTCCACATGTTTTTGAGAAGCTGCAGTAGTTCAATTTCTCAATGTCAACATTCACAGAAACAAAACACTGTGAGAAGTAAACCAATATCCTTTTCTCGATTCATCACAGAATGAAAGCCCATGGTACTTAAAAAATAGTTTCGCAAGCTTTTACCTGTTCCGTCTGCTCTTCTACATTCCCCGAGACGAACTTTATGGTCTACAACAGAAAACAAGAAATGTGCATCACTACGCTCAGACCCGGGAATTCGAAGACAAACCAACAGCTAGCTGCATTGGCAATTATCCAGAAGCAAGCGACACTTGATGCTACAATTACTAACATTACCTCAGGAACAAGACCAAGAACGCCAGACACGAACACAGGATTGTTGGCCTTGATGGCTTGAGAATATGGCCCCAAAGCAGCTGGAGCTTTTGTTTGTCGCAACAGTGGTGAGTAAATTTGTTCACCGCTCACCACCAAAAGGAGCTGAGCCCTCCATTAGTCGAAACTCTCCATCCACACAAAGACTCTCCTCCTCCGCAGGTCGGAGGGATTAGCCACCCACCTATTTACACAACAGGATTTTGTGGCCCGAAGTTAGATATATTGCGATTTGGAGTATATTAGATTCGCTCGTGAAATATGCGGGAGGTGAGAGAATATCTATCGGGGGAGATATATTGGATGATATTTGATTATATCACAAATATATTTAAATGATTTCCGATATATGTGGGGTCATTTGTTCTATAAATAAGTATCGGTATACAAAGCGAAGGAAGAGATAAGAGAGAATAAATTCTTAGAGCATAGATTAGGGATACACGAGTGCAAAGAGTGCGGCGGTAAAAAAAGAGTATGTGTTGGGGAAACACGGAAAAACTTCGGGTTTATTTCTTACCGGAAAAGCGGGATCTTGTACTCAGGTAGGTCGAGGGGGTTAGAGAGGGTCTCAACCTAATTTTGTACTCCATTGAATATAGTGAAATCCTCTTTTCCGTACGTGGACATAGGTCGATTGACCGAGCCACGTAAATTCTTTGTCTCCTTATTTTTTGTTAACTTTCCGATCGACGATCGAATCCTGTTCAACTCGCTATCGAGTGTTCCGCATGCGCCAACAATTGGTATCAGAGCTTGGTTGTGCAGATTCGAGATTCACGGCTGGTGGCAAGTTTCAAGATCGAGAAGTTGGATGGGAGTGTGAATTTCGGCTTGTAGCAAGTCACGATGAGGGCGCTAATGGTACAGGGTAGATTGGAGAAGGCTCTTACAGATTAGTTAAAGAGTGCTTCGAATTTGATTTCTAACCTATGGGAGGAGATAGATGCTAGAGCGTTATCGGCAATTTAGCTGTGTCTATCCAACGAGGTTCTGACAAGCGTGCTCAAGAAAACGACAGTGACCGGGCTTTGGAGTAGGTAGGAGAGCCTGTACCTGACGAGGACTCTGATCAATAAACTTCTTCTCGGACAAAGGTTCTTCATGCTTAGAATGATGGAAGGAATGTCCGTTAAATACTACCTGGATAATTGGTTGTCTGCACTTTATATTTGGAGAGGATCGGTGACAAGATCGATGAAGAGATCTAGGCGATGTTGCTGTTATGTTCACTGACTGCTTCATACCAGAGCTTCAAGGAGGCATTCTTGTATGGGAGAAGTGTTCTTATAGTTGACAAGGTACGGCATGCCCTTTTATTAAAAGATTTGATTGATTAAGAATTGACGGGTGAAACAAGGCGACCAATGGTGGAGGCACTAACAGTAAGCATGACCAGATCCAAAGGTAGAGGCAGGGTAAGATGTTTCCATTGTAGTAAAAAGGAACACATAAAGAAAAACTACAGGAAACTAGCAAGGAAGGATGAAGGATTGCAAGGGTCAGCGACGGTTGCTGTGTATACCAGCGATAGTGATGCCAGAGACGGAGATGTTCTAATGGCTAGTGAGGTGCAGACTGTAGAAACCGAGTCGGAGAAACCATCAGACGAGGATTGGATTCTCGACTCTGGGAGGACTTTCCACATGAGTCCTCATATGGCGATGTTAACCGCATATTATTTCACTGCAGGTGGAGAGGTACGCTTGGGCAATGGTCACAAGTGTAAGGTTGCAGGTGTGGGAACGGTTCGACTCAGAATGAATGATAGAGCTTTGAGAGAGTTGGAACGTGTCCGACATGTCCATAACATCACGAGAAATATTATTTCCATGAGTTTTTAGATGCCAAAGGGTACGAATTTTCTATTTCAGGTGGAGCCCTCAATGTTTGCCGAGGAAGGCGATTGTACTGTGGTTGATTGGGAGTTAATTGAAGGGCTTGTATGTTATGACAGGTGTCGTTGCTATTACCATTGTTGGGTCTTCTAGAAGGCGTCAAGAATCTTTTAAGTGGAGTAATCAGTCATCGGAGAAACGGGGTAATAGGTCGCAAGCGCGAACAAGCAAGAAGATGTGGGTAGTGAAGTCCGTCATGAATGGGCTTGGATGTTCCGTTGACTAGGCTCGTTGGAGCCTGGAGGAGAAAAAAAGAGATATTCAATGTGAGTTTCGAGGGAGACTAGTACGTGGAGTGACAATTTCTCATACGTTCTATGGACTAGTACATGATTGGGGCATTCATGATGCATCCTTACCTTCTCACTCCACATCTCCCTTTGATGTAGAGCCCCTCCCTCCTTTCTTCCTTTGTTGCATTTCAGTTATGAGTTTCCTTTCCTATCGAAATTTCTCCCCTCGTGACATGAAGGTGGAATTAGGGGTTTGAAGGTGATGTCTATTAGCGTGTGCTATTATGTGCCAAAAAAAACTTCATTTTATTTGTGGATAAAATGACACGATTACATGATTCGAGGAACCATGCAAGTGTGATGTAAGGAAATACATATCCTTCTAAATTAGTCACTATTATTTTGTTAAAAGCTTATCTTAGAAAGAAACTCATTACTGGAAAGAGTGTCCTTTCACAAATTAACCGAAAGAAACCAAAGAAGTTTCAAATATGATTCAGAAATGAGTTAAATTCGGATGAACAACTTGGAATAATCAATTCTCGTGAAATAAAGTTCTTCTCACATCGACATCATCTAACACCACCCCATCATTCCCGGCAAATTAAGCCTCTTGCTGTCTTCGACAGGTGCTCTATGGATGAGCGCGCGACGGAGGGAAGGGGAATGGTGGGATGTCCGTGATAGCATAATCATAATATGGAGTTTATATAACGGAGGACCAAAAGCACTTTCATAATTCGCAGTTCAAGAGATGTCCACCCAAAATCAAAGCTGGGACCACATCAGATGCTTTTTGAGAAAGACCAAGACTTAAAAGCATTGTTGCCGTCTCCGACGAGGTAAGAAGACTTTTACTCTGGTGGGCAAATGAGAGACAAAGTTGCTTTCTGAGAAATAAAGTTGGGCGCGGGGGAACATGAGGAATCTTAGTAGGAAGTCTTTTTCCCTGTGACTTTTATGTATGCATTCATATATTTGTTACTGCAGAATGGATGACCTTTCTGGTGGTAAAGAAATATAAAGTATCATTTTTTAAAGGCCAAATTAACAATTATATCATGTAGTATATCCTATTTTTTCGATCTATTCTGTCGTTTAAAACGTATTCTATAGTAACCGATACTTAAGACCTTATTTCGACGTTATCCTCCATTAGGTCCCTTTCCGATAGAGTCCGACATGGCAGCCCACGTAGCTATGATGGAGTTAAAAAATCACCGTCAGCCAAACGACAGCATAGATCGAAAAAAATGATAAAAGTACAAGATATAATTACTAATTAGGCCTTATTATTATTATTATTATTAATCATAAGGTTTACACACATTGAAGACAATCTTACTGTAGAAGTCGTTGGTTTGCATGGGGGAGTCGTTGGATTGCATCCTTAAAGATGTCACGAAGGATTAGTCTAAGGTGTACGAGGCTAATGGCAGGATGATTTTTCGAGGGGAGGCCTCCTATTATTTCATCTTTAAAGTTTGTTACACTGTCGTGAGTTTGTGACATTGGATTGGATTTGTTATTGTCCTCTATCGATGCCTTTGTGTGTGGACGACATGATTATGGTTTGACAATAAACTTCTTCGTCTCACCGTTTTTGGTTCGAGAATGGGAGGCCCACAACAAGATTGGATCCGCCAAGGAAACTTTATGGCTGGATTTGATCGGGAAGTCGTTCGACCACATGACGAAGATGACGGACTAAGGAACGACGGGCACTCGTCCATAGACGGGAAACAACACTTGACGGAGGAGGAGAGGAGGTCACTGCTGAGGTTCGAAGAATTAAATTAGGAAATTGTAGTTGTACGAAATACATGTAACAAATTCTGGACATTGAGATCGCCCTTGCCAGCCAGCCATCTTAATTTTTCAAGAAGTATGAGAAAAAGTGGAAGTTGGGTCTCCTTCGCCCTGTTTAATAATTTTATTCGTGGTTATTTATGTTAATCTTCTTAGGTGTGGGGCGTGTGGTGGTCCGGACACTTTACGAGATGTAGATGTTTGTCTGACTGATTGTCTTCGATGTGTGTAAACTAATAATAATAATAATAAAGATAAGGCATAATTAGCTAAACCTTATGATTAATAATAATAATGTCTAATTAGTAATTTATACTGTATTTTTCTCATTTTTTCGATATATCCTGTCATTTAGTTAATGGTGATTTTTTAACGCCGTTATAAGTACGTGGGCTGCCACATTGGACTCCATCAGAAGGGGATCTAACGAAAAATAACGTCGAAATAACGTCTTAAGTATCAGTTACTATAGGATACGTATCGGAAAAATGAGGTATCATACATGATATAATAGCTAATTAGGCCTTTTCTAAAAACAATTATTTGAGGTGGGTCCTTTTGAAGCGACCAAAAGAAACCCAAACTTTTTTTTTTGTTAATTCTCCCTATAACCGTATTTATTATGTATAACTTTTTTTTACTTATAGTGAATGAGTTCTTTATGTCGACAACAACAATATCAGCTACCTTCCACTACCTTCTTATTCCATGCGGATCTTTTCGGTTTCCAATAACCATTTTTCTGGAATGATGTCTTCGATAATATGCAATGCCATCAATCTTCGGGTGCTAGACTTGTCAAATAACATTCTGACCGGGGTCCTGCCTGACTATTTGAAAAACGTCACTATGAATCTTTTATGCTCTGAACCTTCGTGCAAACGAGTTTCATGGTAAGATTCCAGATATTTATCACGAAGCAAGAATGCTGACATCAATTGATCTTAGCAGAAATCAATTCGACGGACCGTTGCCCAGATCTCTATCCCGTTGCAAATATTTGGAATTCCTGGACGTTGGCAACAACAAAATAACATATTCATTCCCAATTGGCTGGGGGGTCTTCCGTTGACTGTCATCAGTTTAAGATCCACTCGTTTTTGTGGCCATGTAAATATTGCCAGGGGCACTCATCCTTTCATAGTGGCACGTATCATGGACCTCTCCCGCAACAGTTTCGACGGCAATCTTCAAGACGAATTTATCAACGAAATGTTCGACGTGATGTGAGGCGATAATTACAACTTTGGGAATCAATATATGTTGTCAATTGATAAGAGTTCGGGTTACTCGGTGATGATTGACTTGAAAGGGATTGAGATGGAGATGATGAGGACTAATGTCCAATTTGCAATGCTCGACTTATTAAGTAATCACTTTCATGGAAAGATTCCTAAAAGTATTGGATTACTTAAATCGCTCAGGGGCGTGAATTTCTCTCACATCCGCTTCACAAGATCGATCCCTCTATCCGTCGGGAACTTGACAAATCTGGAATCGCTGGACCTCTCTTCTATCCATTTGATGGGAGAAATTCCAAAGGAATTGGTGAAACTGACATCCCTTGGATTTTTGGACCTCTCATGGAACAACCTCACGGAGCCTATACCATCCGGAGAGCACTTCAACACCTTTTCAAGTAGCTCGTTTCAAGGAAATCTCGGACTCTGTGGTATTCAGCTCACGAGATCGTGCGGTCAGGGAAACAAGAAAGCACATCCACCGTCAGAAGGAAAGGATAATGGAAAGAAGGAAGGTGGGGGTGGATGCTGTGGGAGTATGCCGCGTTGGGTTTCGGGACCGGGATGGGGATGGGGATATCGTTGGGATACATGGTACTGGAAATGGGAAGGCCCCTCTGGCTGGTCCGGATGGTCATGTCATTCATACCTTGACTTGATTGTGGTGCAGTTATTCTCCGTGTCCGTTGGATTGGAAGTACTAGTGGGGTTTGATGCATCCTTACCTTCTCACAAATCATCTCCCTCCTTGCTTTCTTTGTCGCTTTCCAGTGATGAGTTTTCCTTTCCCTGTTTTGAGCTGTGTTGGAACTACTTCCCTCGCGGCATGAACGTGGAATTAGTGTTTTGAAGTTGATGTTTTGTGGTACAAGGGGAGGGCTTGTTCTTTAAACCCCATGTACAAACATAGCTCCAACTCCTTTTAAGCTGGTGGTTTCCAATGAAGCATTTCATTTGTGTGGTAAAAAATAGATTATGTGATTTGAGTTTGTTCTTATGACATTACTTTTTAAGGCCGATGGTATATTATTACATGAAAGTCATGCCAAATGTGACTCTAAAATTTAATGGGAAGAAGATCGCTATTGGCTTTCCATTTATCTGCATAGTTTAAAACATTAAAAATGTTGATTCAAAATTTTTCATTTTCAACATTTTTCGAGATTCCAAAAGCCGTGTCTAAAGCAGTTTTTGAGATTCTTGGAATCCAATTCTATTCTTCCAATAGTGAAGCCACAAAAGATATAATCATTTGTTGTGTTATTATATTACAAAGTTTTTAAAATTTGAAAAACAAACGTTGAAAAGAATTGATTATAATTGGATGAAGAAGAAAAGGGAAGCGTCGATATAATTATTTTATGGCAATTATGTCAAGTTCTAAGAGCAACATATATATAAAAAGGGATGATTCTACCTGCTCAATTAATCCGTCCATTTCATTAGCAAACAAGGGATGGAGAAGCGACGGGTGTGTTGGTACCTTAATGCATCTCTCTCTTTCGGACTTTGTAATCCAAATATCTTCTCGTGGGTGTGGGGGGGCTGACACTCCCTTTCGCTACCTTCTTATTGTGAAGATCAATGTCCAATTCGTATTGCTTGACTTATCACGCAATCGCTTCTGGCGTGAGATTCCCATAAACATCGGATTGTTTAGATCGCCTAATGGCAAACAAAACTAGTTGAAAATATACTCATTCGATTGTATCCGGAAGACAAATTGTACAATCCAATATATTATAAGTTTTAAAGAAACGAAAATGAAAATTACCCTCCAAGATGAACAAAATCTACTAACACCATGTCACGTAAACAAAATCAGATCCCGAGACCCATATTAGTCCCCGAAGGCCAAAAAACCCAGGTCCGATCCAAATCCGCTTGTATGATAAGCCTAGGCGCAAATTATAGCCCCCGAGCTCCCAACAAAAGCCAATTAAGTGAATGTTTCTGTCCGATGGTTTTACACCTCACAAGTGATGTGGATGCGGGTGGATGCAGCTTCTGATGTTCTCTCGTTTGAGCAGATCAAGCGACATGATTACATGTGATTCGAGGACCTCTGCAAGAACGATTATTGCATGTTCTTTTAAAGTTACATTTGAACAAAGCTGAAGGAGTATTTACAACATCTAATTCCTCCCTCGAAGTATTTGCAGAGTGTCTGTCTGTCCTTTCTAAGTTCCACGCGAATAAAATTGGGGAAGATATCGTAATTTATTTTCTTTATAAATTAGTCACCGCAATTCTTTTAAAAAAATTGACTTTGAAAAGCAAACTTATGACTAGACGAGTGTCTTCATGTAAATTTTAGCGGAGAGAAGGCTTTGAATGTGATTCACATGTGGATTAAATTTGAATGGATGGAGTTGGAATAGTCAATTCTCATGATGAAATAAAGTGATTCTTACATTGAAAACATCACCCACCATCCCCATCATTCACGGCAAGTTGAGGCGTCTCAATCACCAGCCATTTATTTCCGACCAAAAGAATTTGTTCGACTAATGGAAGCTGTTGCTTTATTTCTTTCTTTCTGAGTAATAATGTGTTTTGTGTGTGGGTGGGTGGGGACAGGGCGGGATGATGACTTCCAGAGCCCATCAAGATCTCATATGATTAATTATCACACAATAAATTCAAATCCCCAAATTAAAATAATTTTTTATTACACTCGTTTTAAATATTTTTCTTGTTTGTATGTGTAGAAATGCGCTTACTTTTCTTATAACATTTGTTTTTACACTTATGAAAATGTGAAGCCAGTGCAATCCAATGAACAAATGATAAGAGCCTGATCTCTGGTGACAATTCCACCGGCAATATCGTCGGTCTCGACTTGACCAGTGCTGGCCTTCGAGGCTTTATCGGTTGTAGCAGCTTGCTATTTTCTCTTCACCACCTCCGTCGCCTCAGCCTTCGTGGAAATGACTTTCAATTCTCACCCATCCATTCAGAGATTGGCATTTTCACATGGTTGGAATACCTTGATCTTTCTTCATCAGGCATTTTAGGCATCCTTCCGATAATCTACAGGTTCTAACGTTGCGGAAACAATCCTGCATTAATAGCAGAAACTACAACAGAAGCGAGACAGAAAACAACAGAACCTTTTGTAGACACTAACTTCTGTAGCGCAACCTTCTACAGAACTAAGGCCGAACCAAAACTTAAGCACAACACGAACAACCTTTGAGCAAATGCTCTTTTATAGATTTTGATTGATGGATTGATAGAGTGATGCATGATGCATCATATTACATAAATAGACTGAAGAAAAACCCTTCAACTATCCTATTAAGTAGCACCCATTAATTCTAGAACCCTAAACCTTATTTAATTTTTGCCTCCATCCAACTCATTAACTCTCCACTAACATCAACATTTAATCTCTATTATATATATAGGCCAACTACTCTTCTGTGGTATAGTAGACCAACTCTACTTCATTCATCTATTTTACGCCTCTAAGATAGTAATGCTTCACCTTTTGTTCAAGTTTTACATTGCAGAACCTCATTATGCTCTATAGAAATCTTCTCCTGAGGGTAGCCTTTTATGATAAATCTATCCTTATGCTTGTTTATAGAACCCTCTAGATTAGGCTTCATTCTATAAACCCACTTCACTCCAATGACCTTTTTATCTTGTAGTTTATCCACAAGTTCCCAAGTTTCATTCTACTCAGTCATAGTCAGCTCCTCCTACATTGCAACTAGCTACCTTCTGTCTTCTTTTGCATCCCCAAAACCAACAGGTTCCAATACTACAACATTACATCTTTCATAAATATCAGTTAATGATCTCGTACTTCTTATTGGTGTATCATCAATTTGTTGTTCAGAACTAAGTGGCTACTCGACATTATGTCCCTCAGCATTCTGCTCTTAACGTTCTGTTCCTCCAAAACAGGCTTATGTGACATCAAGACAATTTTGTCTATTTTTTCTTTTTTTAAGGTTTAGCTCTAAGACTGGCAATCTTTTAAGTTTTAAGAGCAACATATGTAGAAAAGGTTGATTCTACCGGCTCGATTAATCCGTCCATTTCATGTTCTTTTAAAGTTATCTTTGAAATAAACCTCCAGAGATTCAAATATTCAAATTCTTATTTCAAAAAGTTGTTGCGTTGACGGCTTCAACATACGCCCCATCGCTCACGGCAAGTAAAGCAGCCACGCCGTCTCCAGTCTCCAAGTGGCAGGAAGACTTGGGGCGTCTGAGTGGATTGCTCTAACTCTTCTTATACCATTTAATTCCAAAAGGAACTTCGGGAGACTTAGTCTGGTCGTTGTTTTCGGGGAGAACAAATGCTTTGTGCGTGTAGGGACATGAGGAACCTTCATAGAAAGTCTTTCGCCTCCTGTGACTTTTATGTACGCATTCATAAATCATCATTTTCTAAAAGCAATTATTTGAGGTGGGTCCTTTTGAAGCGACCAAAAGAAACCCAAACCTTTTTTTTTTGGTTAATTCTCCATATGAATATTTTTTTTTACTTACAGTGAATGAGTTCAATTGTGATGAACAGGAGATCTCATAAAGGAAAGAAAGATGGGATTAGAAAAGGTAATTTTACAAAACAAATCGAATATAAATTATCAATCCGCAGTATCTGCAGAGTGTCTCTGTCTGTCCTTTCTAAGTTCCTCGTTTTATTACGCTGACAAAATTTGGGAAAACAAAATGAGAGAAGATGCAGGAGGCATCGTCTTCATCCCCTCCCTCTTCTTACTCGTTTTCGTTTGCCTTCCCAACCACCTCCTCCTCGGGGTCTCCCCATCCACCTCTTCCTTCTCCTGTCATCCTGACCAGAGAGATGCCCTGCTCTGTTTTATACACTCCTTCTCTATCTCTGATAGTTACTATCAGGATGCTCCCTACCCGAAAGTTGCCTCATGGAGGGAGGACGAGGATTGCTGCTCCTGGGACGGCATCGCCTGCGACAATTCCACTGGCAACGTCATCGGCCTCGACTTGACCAGTGCTGGGCTTCAAGGCTCCATCAATTCCACCAGTCCCCTATTTTCTCTTCGTCACCTCCGTGGCCTCAGCCTTCAGGGAAATGACCTCCTTGGCTCTAAAGTCCCACCTGAGATTGGCGTGTTCGCTCAGTTGACATCCCTTAATCTCTCTTATTCCAACATTTCAGGCATCCTTCCAATCGAAATCTCACTATTGTCGAGGATGGTTTCCCTCGATCTCTCTGATAATTTTTTGCTGGAGATGCAAGATCATACCATGAGAATGCTCGTCAGCAACCTAACTCAGTTGGAGGAACTCGATCTTGGGTATGTCAATATGTCTAAGGTCAATCCCACATCCTTTATGAACTTATCTTCTTCTTTGATTTCCCTCAAGCTTTCAGATTGTTTGTTGGGAGGGAAATTTCCGGAATTTATCTTTGGGTTGCCAAATCTTCAAGTGATTGACATATCGTTGAATCATGGTCTAATTGGCACCCTTCCCAAATCCAATTGGAGTCCTAGTCTTGATTACTTGTCCCTCGAGTATTGCTCTTTCACTGGAGCAGTTCCCAATTCAATTGGAAACCTCTCGCGATTGACTTACCTGGACTTATCAGATAACAATTTCACCGGCGAGTTTGACTTTGGGATATTCTCAAACCTAGATAATCTCCGATTCCTCTATCTATCAGACATCTCTGTGTCGGGCGAGGATGCGAACCACAGTTTCTCATTGTCGAAGCTCCAAGAATTGAATATGGGACGTTGCAATTTGAGCAAGTTCCCATCCTTCTTGTCTCGCTCAAAGGAACTGAGAATTCTACACCTCTGGGGGAACAATATTCAGGAGATACCCAGTTGGCTCTGGAGCATCAGAATTGACTCCTTGGAAGTATTGAATCTTGATGATAATATTATCAAGGGAAGTATCCCTCCGTCCATTTGCCAACTAACTTCTCTGTCCATCATACGCTTGAGTGGAAATTATTTGAGGGGTATCATTCCTCAGTGTCCCGGCAATTTTACGAAATTACTATGGTTGGACTTGAGCAACAATTCATTGAGTGGGCCTCTACCACCCTCCTTGGCCAACTGTATATCTTTGTGGAGCCTTGATGTCAGTTATAACAGCATCGACGATGCTCCTCCCACTTGGTTATCCACGTCATCCATTCATGATATTAATTTGCGGGCTAATAATTTTGTTGGTCGGTGGCCAGCGGACATCTTTCTTCGGTCAGCTCATTGGGGTTATATTGATCTGTCGGACAACAAATTTGAAGGTTCCCTTCCACTACCTTCTTATGCAACCACCTACTATTCAGTTTCCAATAACCATTTTTCTGGGGAGATGTCTTCGATAATATGTAATGCTACCAATCTTAATGTGCTAGACTTGTCAAATAATAGTCTCACAGGGGTCCTGCCTCACTGCCTAGAAAACGTCACCAGTGGTCTTGTGTTCTTGAACCTTCAGGCAAACGAGTTTCATGGTCAGATACCAGAGATTTTTCAAAAAGGAAGTATGTTGACGTCAATTGCTCTCAGCGGAAATCAATTCATGGGCTCGTTGCCGAGATCTCTATCAAATTGTAAAAAATTGGAAGCTTTTGACGTTAGCAACAACAATATCGTTGATTCGTTCCCCAATTGGTTTGGAGATCTTCCGTTGAAGGTCCTCAGTTTAAAATCCAACAATTTTCATGGCGAGGTTATTTTTTCCAGGGAAACTCATAACTTCTCTCAGGTACACATTTTGGACCTCTCCAATAATAATTTTGAGGGTAACATAACAGACAAATTCATCGTCGAATTGCTTGGCATGAAGGGAGATAATAGTTATGGTTTTCCTGATCAATATATGTTTTTGGATACTAATAATGGGAGTTGGTTATATTACTCGGTGACGATCGACTTGAAAGGGATAGAGATGGAGATGGTGAAGATCAATGTCCAATTTGCAATGCTTGACTTATCGAGCAATCACTTTCACGGAGAGATTCCTAAAAGTATTGGATTACTTAAATCGCTTAGGGGTCTGAATTTCTCTCACAACCGCTTTACGGGGGCAATCCCTCCATCCGTCGGGAACATGACGAATCTAGAATCACTTGACCTCTCTTCTAACCATTTGATGGGAGAAATTCCAAAGGAATTGGTGAAGCTGACATCCCTTGGATTTTTGGACCTCTCAAGCAACAACCTCACGGGGCCTATACCGCTGGGAGGACACATCGACACCTTTCCGTATAGTTCATTCAAAGGAAATCCTAGACTATGTGGTATTCCGCTCACGAGGTCGTGCGGTCAGGGAGTACAGCCACCGTCGGAAGGAAAGGATGGTGGAGAGGAGGGCGGAGGGTGGCTGGAGTGGAAGTACGTGTTGTTGGGTTTCGGGAGTGGGATGGGGATGGGGATATCGTTGGGATACATGGTGCTGGAATTGGGAAGGCCCCTCTGGCTAGTCCGAATGGTCATCAGACTGGAAGCTAGTTACAGGAAAATGTCCAAGAGGAAGAAGGCTGACTATTGGAGAAATGGTCGAAGGTAAACCGTGAGAATCCAAGTTATATGTAATGTTGAATGTTAATGGAATTTGCTTCAACATGATCAAGATATGCTATGTATTAATAAAGCGTGCAGCCTCTCGTATGTTAAAAAATTACAAATGAAAGAGAGCTTTATCCCAACCCCTATTTATTTCTCCGTATCCAAAAAAGCTTCAAGTTTAGTGCTCTCTTTGTTCTTGCATCTCCCGAGAGCAGTAACTGCTTACCACCATGAAGATTTTAGCTGCCAATTTCCGAACATCGATGCGAGGGAGGGGGGGAACTTCGATAGATGGTTAACAGTTGATCTTTATGTTCCTGATAAGCACATGAGTGAATTTTCCTTTTGCTGTTTTGAACAGCCCCTTAGAAGAGTGAGTTTGGTGGTGTGGATTTTTGAAATCGTAAACTATGGGGTTGTAATTTTTGTTACTTAGCACTGACACAAAAAAGATGAATGGGAGGTGGAGTAAGAAGAGTAGGGGGGCATGGTTACATGTAGAAAAGCTACTTAAGGAAACGTGTTTAACAACAGAATTTTTGAAGGAGAGACAGAGACTTGAGAGGTGTTCAGGCTATATTTGTACAGGGTGTTTAAAGACCAAACCTCTCATAAAAACAGGATGCTGAGCTCCTTTTATTGATTTGCCGGACAACAAATTTGAAGGCCTGCTTCCAGTTCCATTCGATTTTTCTGGGACACTTCACTGATATGTAATGTATGTTGGGATGTTTAGAAATCGGGGATTTGCTGTGTCGCATGATGCGAATACTAAAATTTGAGACACAACGGAGTATTTCTGAAAATAAGGAATGATAATTTTAGAAAGAATAATTTTGACGGAGCATTTTCTTCTTTTTCTTGTAGCCAAACACTTTCTTGGCTCTTTCTTAACTGCATTACATCATTTTTGGAGAATATTAGTCCTTATATAGAGTCATAAGAAAGATCCAGAGAAGTTTCAATGTCATTAAGTTGTATCAACTTCCTAAGCTACTAACATCTATCAACTTCTTAGGCCATTTAATGTTGTGACCACAATGATGATTTCAAATTACTATGACATTTAACACCCTTCTTAGTGATGTAGCACAGTTAAATGAGTAGCTACATTTCTTTTTGCTGTTAACTTGTAAGAAAGCTTATGACTGTAAGAGAGTGTGTTCGGATCAATAGAAAGAGGCATCAAATACTCGTATTCGATTCAAAAATTACTTCAATCATGTGTATATATATATCGACATTAAATTCTATTCTAACTAAACAGACCGTCCCCATCGTTAAATGTCGTATCCGATGGTTTGGAAAGACTTGGATGAATATAAATATCAAAGTGGAACAAAGTGGTGCTGTGAAACCCCTAAATCTAATTAAAGAAAAGAAATGATAGGGGGTGAGAAACCATAGCTTTACTAAATTAGTTGTGGTCTGACTGTATCTCTACCAAATGACAGGGAAAGAAGATTGTCACTTATTTAGTCCAAAAGTTATAAAAGTATAGTAGGAAATATTTCAAATACATAGGGAGAATATTGATGGAGATAGTTGGGAGATATTCGGGTAATATTCAGATAATATTATGAAGATATTTTTTATTATTTATTGATGGCAAAAGACCAATATATATGTCTAGGTGAACGAGCATTATACATACCTCATTTAAGACGTGATAATAAAATTAGGTCGTGGGGTACGGGAAACACTTAGAGTGAATTCTGTAAGGTGAGTGATCATCAGGGTTGGGCGATATACCCAGTGGATCTCGGAGGACCTCCCATGGATGTAGGCATATTCGCCGAACAACGTATATCGCCGTGTTTTTTCGCTTTCTCATTTATTGCTGACGACAATCATGTCAAATAACGATTTTCGTTGTGTTCGTAGATTTTCGTTGTGTTCGTTGTAAACTATGGGGTTGTGATTTTTGTCACTAAGCTCTGGAAAACACACAAATTACTGTAAGAGAGTGCATTCAGATCAATAGAAAGAGGCATAAAAAATACTTGTATTCGATTCACAAATTACTTCAATAATGTGTGTATATATATATATATAGCATTAAATTCTTTTCTTCCTATACAGAACGTCCCCATCGTTCAATGCCGTCTCCGATGGGTTTGGAAAGACTTGGATGAATATAAATATCAAAGTGAAACAAAAGTGGTTGTGTTAAACCCCAAAATCTAAGCAAACAAAAGAAATGATAGGGGGTGTGAAACCTTAGCTTTTCTAAATTAGTTGAGGTCTGACTGTATCTTCACCAAATGACTGGGAAAGAAGATTGTTACTTTACCACTTAAAAGGGATTAGGCATTTTTTTAAAAAAAAGTATAGTGGGTTTAAAAAGCAATTTAGAGCGTTTACGAACGAGAAGTCTTATACGGACATCCGGCTGTTGTGGGAGATGGTATCCAAGATGTGGATGGGAAAGCTCCTCCTATGCGCATCCAACCAATGCAGAGGAGAGAGGGACGCCCGGCAGGTGTGCTTGTTTATTTAGAGAAACAAAAGACAAGACGATTCATGTAAGTTAAGAAACACCATACAGCAGAGGAGAAGTGGGATATTAAGACCAAGGCTATAATCATAAGAAGAAGAAGAAGAAATACCGTTCTTTCTTTTCATTATTTCATGGAATTTGGATAGTAAAAAATACGTTATTCCAGTCCTCCCTTGTCATCATTATTGAAATATTTTAGAATAATGTTGGTATAGGAATGCACTAAGAAGGGGGGGTTGAATTAGTGCCGTAAGAGTTATGACACTTTTTTGCTCGCAGAAGCGTGGTTCTGTTAGGTCACAGAGGCTGGATCTGATAAACAGATTCCCAGTTCTAAGACAGGTTATCTTTTGTGTAAGACACAAAGATTTATAGTGGTTCGGCAAACAATGCCTACGTCCACTCTCCCAGCTCTCACCCAAGCAGGGCGTATTCACTATGATTAGAATGTGGGATTTTACAGATGCACACTTCTGCCAGAAATGTGACTAACAAATTGCACGTTATCACGTGTCTAACACAACCCGCACGCAACGTGTCTGACTCCGGCTCCTCACTGAGCCCAACGTGGCTTGACGGCTACCACCTGCCCAACGAGGCTTAACAGCTACCTCCTGCCCAACGAGGCTTAACGGCTACCTCCTGCCCAACGAGGCTTAACGGCTACCTCCTGCCCAACGAGGCTTAACGGCTACCTCCTGCCCAACGTGGCTTAACGGCTACCACCTGCCCAAACGTGGCTTGACGGCTACCACCTGCCCTTGCACACAACCTGTGTGACTAACAACCTGCACGAGACAAGATTAGCAACTACAGCACAAACTCTCTGCAGTTACAGAAGACGCTCTCTGTCAGCGGTGATCGGCTCGGTGAATGCACGACGGACGCTCTCAGCTTTTGCAACGGTGAAGGCACAAGGATTCTAGTAAGCTTTTGGTAGAACGGCGACTTGGAATCGTTGCTTCACACTTGCATTTAAGCTTGTCCGTAGAACGAAGTTTCCCAATCAATCCCAACGGCTAGTTGATTCACTTGCCATATTCTCCATGATTTAATCCTGTGGGAAAACTTCCAAAAGCATAAAGCATTACCCTTAGTTACGTTAGATAATAATAAAACAAAGTGATCGCTCAATAAGAGATAACGACTTCTGCTCAGAAGCTGTTTGCTGCGACAGCAGAACCAGCACTCTTTCTCATACGAATTTGGCATTGGGATTATAAGTTTCCATAATATGAAAACATTCCCTTCGTAGAATTATTCTCACCATATAGGGAGATCTTAACCTGATAAGGTCATTGCCAAATTACGTAAACATAAGATCACGTTAGTTAAGGAAATAAATATTTCCAAATAACTTAAGGTCCAAAGATGAACCTAGACGTGATCCTGTGTGAGATAAATATCTCACGTGCTCGCATATAGGACAATCTCCAAGAAGGAAATCGTCACTCACAGAAATACCATTCTGTAAACCATAGCAAGTACTCCAGCAAGGAGAGTTATAGCAACTGTGACACAGATGCTCATCTCTGTAACAGAGATAGTGGATTCGATAGTAGATCTTATCCTCAGAACTCCATTTCTGATGGCTAGATCGTTTCCCCTGTTGAAGTACTCCACATAACTCTTTTATGTATTGCACGAATGACAGAGACCAGCTTCTACACCCGAAGACCTGTTCTTCTGTACACTTAAATAACACATTAGCAATACATAACCTTTGTCATCATCAAAACCAGATTATATCAACAATCTCCCCCTTTTTGATGATGTCAAAACCATGCTCATCTGGAGAGTAATGATTAAAAAGTTTTAATGGTCTTACAGTTTTCCTTGTTGCGAGATGGTTGATACAGAAGCTACTTTCTGTAGTAACTCCCCCCGAATCTAAGCGGATTAATTTCGATCGAAATTATTGCTTGTTCAGATCAGTGTTCGAGATTAGTTAATGTTCATTAACCAAATCGATTAGAGCATTTATATGATTTGATCAAATCAGCGCTCGTAATTGCAATACCATGCATTATAGACAGAAGTACTATTCTGTCATGGCTCCCCCTGAACAGGTGAGTAGTTCTAAGATGACCCTTTTTAATCAGAGCTCAGAACGTCACACAGAAGTGATACTCTGACCAGAGTATAAGTAGAGAAAGTTCTCTGACTCCCCCTGAGTTTAAGCAGTTCTGCTCAAACCCAAGTTGATCTCAACCAGAAGCATCGTTCTGGCGAGGAATTTCTCAAAGCAGAAAATAATTCTGCTGTGACCTGCATTACACTGAGGAAATCTCCTCAGCGTCTTCATGACCTGCAAACAGAGAAACACAGGACACAAAGAAAAATGCAGAGACTGTTCCTCAGTCTCACAGAACACCTGTCCTAAAAACTAAAAATTCACCTGTCCTAAAAACTAAAAAATTCTCCAGGGAGCTAGCTACTTCTCCCCCTTTTTGCATCATCAAAGAAGTCATATATCAAAAAGATATGTCATGAAACAAGTTTCAAATCACAAACATGCAGGAATTTCAAAAGAGTGAGTTTTAAAACAACAAATCCAGAGTTTATCAGTTTTCAGAAGCCGGATTCTGAAAGGACTGGTCAGTCACTTTCTTCTGCAGAAGGAGAGGACGATGCATCATCCTTGCCCTTGATATATGCCGCGAGATCAGCAAGATCTACAAGCAGCTTCGTAATCAGGGTCTTAATCTCCTTTTGCTGAGCAATGCACTTATCCAATTTGCGTGACTCTTTCGGATTAGCAGAAGTGGATGCCACAGAAGTATGCTTCTGTTTGGTATCAATCTTCTTCTGCTTGCTGGTGTCAGCCTGAGTCTTACGCTTGGAAGGTGCAGCAACTCTTTTCTTTTTGGAGGATGGTTCCTCCTTGCTCCTCTTTGGAACCCATTCTGACCCTGTAAAAACAAACCCCATATGATCAAGTGTCGTACCGTCAAAAGGCTCGACATGGATGGTGTCCTGATTACTCTTGGGAGTTATATCACAAGAGTAAGTCTGCAGGAGCTTCATGATGATATGGCCATAGGGTAGTCCTCTATCAGGCAGAGTTGCACATCTCTCCATGTGCTCAAAGACGATCGATCCAAGATTGACAGGAAGTCCCTCCAGCAGATGCACCATCATGGTGGCGTCCTTCGTGATGATACTGTCTGTGCTCCCAGTCCGGGGGTAGAGGCAGTACATAACAGCACGGTGGAGGATGCGCAGTTCTAGAGGCAGCTTCGTGCTCTCCAGGTATACGCTGGACTTGGTTGGCCTTTCGGCCCCTGTTATCCTGCGATACGCCGATGATTTGGATATCTCCATGGGTTGGAGCTGAGAGTGGTATCTTGCACTGAAGGCCCTGCATACATCAAGTAGAGAGAAAACATAGATGTTCTCCTCTATTACCACCTTTATGTACTTGATCAGCTTGTTCACCCTGTGGAAGGTGATGTGGCTGTAGAATTCTCTAACCAAGGAGGCAGAGACAGGGCTTCTGTGCTCACAGAAGTTAACCAGAGAGAGCTCACGGAAAAGAGTTTCTAATCGCCCAAGAGAGTGCTCAGAGAAGAAGCTGAATCTGATGAATCGGCAGGGTACGATTTTCCTATCCTCAAGATCTCTAGCAGGAGACTCAGAAGAATCTAACACAGCCTGAATTTCCTCAGCAGAAACGATCTCCCCAATTTCAGGAGTAAAGGTCAGAGGAGTACCTCTTCGCTTTTTGTTCTCCTTCTGCGGTTCCGCAGATGGGCGTTTCTGTGCCTTTCCTTTCTCCTGTGCCGCGACCGCAGGAGGGTTCACAGCCTGTTCCTCAGCATTAGATGAAGTTGGGGCCAACTTCTGCTTTGGAAGAGGAGGAGGAGGTGGCAGAGTCTCAATATATGGCAAGATAGCCAGAGATGGAGACTCTAGAGGAGGGCTTACGCGCTGAGGTATAGGGACCTCTTTCTCAGCTTGTCCTTGTGAAGAAATCACCATTTCCTCAATTTCTGGCTCAGAAATTTTTGCTGTAGGAGGGTCCTCCTTAGCAGGTACAGGAGGGTCCTCCTTTATGGATGGCTGGATGACTTCTTGCTCTGCATTCAGAGCTTTGGAACTCTCGGGGGGAGAGTGCTGGGACACGGATTTCGTATCCTTCGACGAGAGACTTGCGTTCTCAGAGTCGCTCCCCTGTAATGAAGACTGGGTCTCCTGAGAGTCCCGATCGGACAGAGACTCAGTGCTGAGTCTAGCAGAGCGCCTTGCTTTGGCTTTGGCAGCGCGCATTCTCTTGATTCTTGGTGCCATGAGGACAGAAGGAAGCAAAGAAGAGAAGTTAGGGTTTGGAAGAGATGACGAAGAAGGATCGGAGGAAAAACGTGGGGAGGGAAAAATGGGTTTCTGAGATGGAGGGAAGACGTGTGTGTGTGTGCAAAGATACTTTGAAAGGGAGAAAATAAATAAGAAAAGATTTTGGCAGGGAAGTCTTAAGGAAATTTTTAAAACAGGAAATAATAAAATTGGAAATAATTTTTGAAAATCATATCTTTCACCAAATCAAAAATGCACACGATAAGGATCAATCAGATCCATTTAGAGGGGATAACAAATCCCTAATTCCATTCGCAATTTTGAGAACTTCTCAAAATTTAATGGTTTTGTGAAGATATCACAGAGCTGTGTTTCTGTGCTCACATATTCCACAGCAATAGAACCATTTTGGACATGATCTCGAATGAAATGATGTCTTAGTTCTATATGTTTAGACCTTGAATGCTGAACAGGATTCTTGGTCAGATTTATGGCACTGGTGTTATCACACCGTATTGGAATATTGTCAAACTTGAAACCGTAGTCCTCAAGTTGTTGACGCATCCATAGAAGCTGTGCACAGCAGCTTGCTGCTGCAACATATTCTGCCTCTGCTGTTGATAATGCAACAGAAGCTTGCTTCTTTGAGTGCCAGGATATGAGCATATCTCCAAGCAATTGGCATGTTCCAGAAGTACTCTTCCGATCGATTTTGCAGCCAGCAAAGTCTGCGTCGGAGTACCCTATAAGATCAAATAATGATCTCTTGGAATACCAAAGCCCTAGATTTGTAGTCCCAGAAAGATATCGAAATATCCTTTTAACATGTGTTAAATGGGACTCCTTTGGTGCTGATTGGTATCTAGCACAAAGGCAGACGCTGAACAGAATGTCAGGCCTGGAAGCAGTAAGGTACAATAAGGACCCTATCATACTTCTGTAGAGGCTAGGATCTGCATCCTTTCCTGATTCGTCTTTCTCCACAATAGCGTTTGTGCTCATGGGAGTAGACAAGTGTTTTGAGTTGGTCAACTCATATTTCTTCAGAAGTTGTTTAGTGTACTTTTCCTGATGGATGAAAGTACCTTCTGAAGTTTGGCGAATCTGTAAGCCCAGAAAGAATGTTAATTCTCCCACCATGCTCATTTCAAATTCACCCTTCATGAGTTCTGCGAACTCATTACATAAGGTATTGTTCGTAGATCCGAAGATGATGTCATCTACGTAGATCTGAACAATCAGAAGCTCGGTTCCGTGCTTCTTTAGGAAAAGAGTTGTGTCAACCTTTCCCTTTCTATAGCCCTTTTCAATAAGAAATTGGCTCAGCCTTTCATACCAAGCTCTGGGAGCTTGTTTCAAGCCATATAAAGCTTTATCAAGCTTATAAACATGATCATGTTTCTTAGGATCCTCAAATCCCGGAGGTTGGTCTACGTAGACTTCCTCCTTGATCTCACCATTCAGGAAGGCGCTTTTCACGTCCATCTGAAATAGTTTGAAATCATTAAAACACGCATAAGCTAACAGAAGTCTGATAGCTTCTAGGCGCGCCACAGGAGCGTAAGTCTCATCATAGTCAATCCCTTCTGATTGAGAGTACCCTTTGGCCACGAGTCTAGCCTTGTTCCTGACCACAGAGCCTGATTCATCAAGCTTATTGCGGAAGACCCACTTGGTTCCAACAACAGAACGATCCTTCGGTCTCTGAACAAGCGTCTAGACCTTGTTTCGTTCGAATTGATTGAGCTCTTCTTGCATGGCAATGATCCAGTTAGGATCTGCAAGAGGTTCATCAATGCTTGTTGGTTCCTTTTGGGAGAGGAACGCAGAATGTTCACAGAAGAGATTCACAGAACGTCTCGTATGTATCCCTTTCTGTACATCCCCAATGACTTGCTCCATGGGATGTCTTTTCTTGTACAGAGTGGGCACTCTGTCCAAGAGATTCTTATCAGAATCATTATCCTCTGAGTGGCCCTCAGAGTTTGCATCCTGTCCAATGACGGACTGGATTTGTACAGAATTAGTCTTAAGAGGGACATCGCTCTCTTTCTGTACTTCAGCAGCAGACAGCTGCGTACTTGGCCTGTCATATAAGACAGATTCCTCTGTGTATTGGGAGTCATTAATGATGACATTAATAGATTCCTCAACAACAAGAGTTCTTTTGTTGAAAACTCGATAAGCTTTGCTTGATTCAGAATAGCCAAGGAAAACTCCTTCATCTGATCTAGCATCGAATTTACCAACATTCTCCTTAGGAAGTCTTAGTATGTAACAAGAACTTCCAAAGGGATGGAAATATGAGATGTTAGGGACTTTGCCCTTGTACAACTCATAAGGAGTTTTGTCAAGTGTCTTTCGTGCAAGTACACGGTTAGATACATAACATGCTGTGTTAATCGCCTCAGCCCACAGATTCTGTGGAACCTTGCTTTCACACATCATCGTTCTGGCCATATCAAGAAGAGTTCGATTCATTCTCTCAGCTACTCCATTCTGTTGTGGAGTATAAGGAGCAGAGAATGTGTGTTCTATGCCATTCATGTCACAGAAGGACTTGAACTCATGGTTTACAAATTCTGTACCATGGTCAGTTCTTAAGCTTTTGAGAGAGGCTCCTCTCTCATTCTGCAGCTTTGTGACAAGGCTTTTGAACGCACTGAATGCATCACTCTTATGAGCCAAGAACCTTACCCAAGTATATCTTGAGTAACCGTCCACAACCACCATAGCATAGCGTCTGAGGCCCAGACTCTGTGTTCTGGTGGGACCAAACAGGTCCATGTGGAGAAGTTCAAGTGGTTTTGAGGTAAAAATATAACCTTTGCTTTTAAAGGAAGCTTTGGTTTGTTTTCCTAAAGAACAAGCTTCACAGAAGCTGTTCTCTTCAAAAGAGTGCTTCGGTAAACCTCGTACCAGCTCTTTTTTGGCAATCTTAGACAATAATTGGAAATTGATGTGTCCCAATTTCCTATGCCAAAGATTTGTTTCATCCTTGTAGGAAACAAGGCATTTCTCAGAAGACAAAAGGTTGTCTTGAGAAACGATGTAGACGTTCTTTCTTCGTTCAGCAACGAAACAGACGGATCCGTCTGTGGATCCAGAACATCCTTCTGCGTTAAAGGTTATTTGATAACCCTTATCACAGAGTTGGCTCACACTTAATAGACTATGTTTTAATCCTGCAACAAGCAGAACATCGTCTATTTGCATTGTTTGTGAACTACCGATAGTTCCAATGNATCACAGAGTTGGCTCACACTTAATAGACTATGTTTTAATCCTGCAACAAGCAGAACATCGTCTATTTGCATTGTTTGTGAACTACCGATAGTTCCAATGCCTTTGATGTAGCCTTTGCTATCATCGCCAAATGTCACAGAACCACCGTTCTGTAACTTCAAACTTGAAAACTTAGAAGGATCCCCTGTCATGTGGCGTGAGCACCCACTGTCCAGGTACCACTCATCCTTCCTGGCTTTAGTTTTCAAGTGTACCTGCGATTAAGAACACGTTAAGTTACAACAGGAACCCACCTTAAGCCGGTTCCATAGTATTGTGACTTGTTCCGTGAGAGAATCGCATTGGTTATGCTTATAGACTTCTTGATCTGACATTGTCCGATCAAATGTCCAAGCATGCCACAATAGTGACAGGATTTAACCTTTTCTGTCGGTCCGACAAGGTTTTTAATCCTAGATTTGTTATGCGTCTGTTCAGAAGTATAACATTTTACAGATTTAGATTTCTGTGGTACCACAGACTTCTGTTTCTGTGCAACTTTGGGACTTATCACAGAACATGCGTTCTGTGTCACATAGCATACATCATCTGAACATTCAGATTTGTTTCTGTGACATTTGTGAGACTGACTTTCAGGTAATAAACCTTTGTTAGTCTCACCTAGTGGAAAAACCACTTTGTCACGAACGAGTAGCTCGTCCCATACCTCAGGAAGAGGTTCTCTGATCAGAGGAGATGCTTCTGTGCAGAAGATCTCAGCTTCCTTTTCCAAGGCAATCTTTTCTCTGTGCAGAGAAGTGAGTTGTGATTGCAGAACCTTGTTCAGCTTTTTCACCGAGCGATATTTCGAGGATAGCTCTTCAACTCTCTCAAGGATTTCTGTCAGAAAACCTTTAAGATCATTAGAAGATAAATTAGACAAAGATGTCGAGATTACCTCTTCATCTGAATCAGATTCTGATTTGGAACGAGCCATGTAGCAAAGGTTTGCCTTCTGCTCTTCCTCAGACTCAGATTCATTGTCCTCCTCATCGCTCCAAGCCAATAAGGCTCTTCTTCTGTTTCGAGAAGATTTTGACCTATCAGCCAACAGAGGACATTCATTCCTCATGTGTCCCAGTTTCTTACATTCATAACAAACTGGTCCCTTTTTGTCCTCTAAGTTAGAAGACTTGGGTTTAACACTTCGTTTGAAGCGTTTCTTGTAAAGAAGTTTGTTCAAACCCTTTACTAACAAGGAGAGCTCCTCATCTGTTTCTGCTTCTATATCATCTGATTCATCATCAGTAGAAGCCGATGCCTTAAAGGCAATAGATTTGGTCGTCTGAGGCACAGATGACCGTTTCTCTTCCTCATATGAGAGAAGAGAACCCATAAGCTGATCCAGCCGAAGAGTTGTTAAATCTTTGGCTTCCTCAATAGCGGTCTTTTTAGCTTCCCAATTCATGGGCAAAGACCTGAGGACCTTTCTCACCATTTCAGCATTAGAATAATTTTTCCCAAGAAGGGCTAAGCTGTTGATGATTGTATTGAGTCTATCATACATTTCAGAGATAGACTCATCAGGCTTCATTTTGAAGGCCTCATACTGCTGAACCAGCAGATTTATCCGTGTCTCCTTGACTTGATCCGTCCCTTCATGGGTTAGAACAAGTCGATCCCAGATCTCTTTTGCTGTGGTACAGGCAGAGATCCGGTTGTACTCCATAGGAGATAGAGCACAGTGAAGAAAGTTGACAGCCATAGCATTCAGCTTGATGATTTCAACTTCCTGGTCAGAAAGTGAAGTCGTGCTGCCATGCTCAACTTTCAGATCTTGTCCTCTGAGAAGCAGAGGACCATTTCGGATGATCCCTAAACACCTCGGTTCACGGGATGCAATCCAGAACTCCATCCTGCTGCGCCAGCTGGAGAAGTTTTGTCCATCAAATAATGGTGGACTGTTACTGTTGGATCCAACAGCGTGCATATATCCCATTTGCATCCTATCGGACCTCTCAACAAGCGGTTAAGCTTATATCGTTGAGCCTGCTCTGATACCAATTGTTGGTATAGGAATGCACTAAGAAGGGGGGGTTGAATTAGTGCCGTAAGAGTTATGACACTTTTTTGCTCACAGAAGCGTGGTTCTGTTAGGTCACAGAGGCTGGATCTGATAAACAGATTCCCAGTTCTGAGACAAGTTATCTTTTGTGTAAGACACAAAGATTTATAGTGGTTCGGCAAACAATGCCTACGTCCACTCTCCCAGCTCTCACCCAAGCAGGGCGTATTCACTATGATTAGAATGTGGGATTTTACAGATGCACACTTCTGCCAGAAATGTGACTAACAAATTGCACGTTATCACGTGTCTAACACAACCCGCACGCAACGTGTCTGACTCCGGCTCCTCACTGAGCCCAACGTGGCTTGACGGCTACCACCTGCCCAACGAGGCTTAACGGCTACCTCCTGCCCAACGAGGCTTAACGGCTACCTCCTGCCCAACGTGGCTTAACGGCTACCACCTGCCCAAACGTGGCTTGACGGCTACCACCTGCCCTTGCACACAACCTGTGTGACTAACAACCTGCACGAGACAAGATTAGCAACTACAGCACAAACTCTCTGCAGTTACAGAAGACGCTCTCTGTCAGCGGTGATCGGCTCGGTGAATGCACGACGGACGCTCTCAGCTTTTGCAACGGTGAAGGCACAAGGATTCTAGTAAGCTTTTGGTAGAACGGCGACTTGGAATCGTTGCTTCACACTTGCATTTAAGCTTGTCCGTAGAACGAAGTTTCCCAATCAATCCCAACGGCTAGTTGATTCACTTGCCATATTCTCCATGATTTAATCCTGTGGGAAAACTTCCAAAAGCATAAAGCATTACCCTTAGTTACGTTAGATAATAATAAAACAAAGTGATCGCTCAATAAGAGATAACGACTTCTGCTCAGAAGCTGTTTGCTGCGACAGCAGAACCAGCACTCTTTCTCATACGAATTTGGCATTGGGATTATAAGTTTCCATAATATGAAAACATTCCCTTCGTAGAATTATTCTCACCATATAGGGAGATCTTAACCTGATAAGGTCATTGCCAAATTATGTAAACATAAGATCACGTTAGTTAAGGAAATAAATATTTCCAAATAACTTAAGGTCTAAAGATGAAGCTAGACGTAGTCCTGTGTGAGATAAATATCTCACGTGCTCGCATATAGGACAATCTCCAAGAAGGAAATCGTCACTCACAGAAATACCATTATGTAAACCATAGCAAGTACTCCAGCAAGGAGAGTTATAGCAACTGTGACACAGATGCTCATCTCTGTAACAGAGATAGTTGATTCGATAGTAGATCTTATCCTCAGAACTCCATTTCTGATGGCTAGATCGTTTCCCCTGTTGAAGTACTCCACATAACTCTTTTATGTATTGCACGAATGACAGATACCAGCTTCTACACCCGAAGACCTGTTCTTCTGTACACTTAAATAACACATTAGCAATACATAACCTTTGTCATCATCAAAACCAGATTATATCAACAAATAAAAACTAAAAATAAAGGGAACAATTGACAAAAAAAAACAAAGCGTTACTGCGTTCGAGAACTTTTATAAATTAAGACTCTTTTTTGGTATAATAAAACTAAGGAAAATACAGGTAAAATGTGCTATTTTATATTATTTTTTACAAATCAATAAGAAAGACCAATGACTAGAGTGGGTTGAGATAAGACAAATCGAAAATCAAAAGCAGGGGCCTCACGGAAGATGCTATTTTTCTTTGTTCCACTCGAGTACAAAAACTTCGAAAGTTTCTTATTTCTTTTACAAAATATACTCAAAGTTTTGTAGAAAAGTATGAATTAGTTTGGTACTTTATAAAACTTTTACGAACTTATTCGTATTTTCGTTCGTAATTGTTCGTAAATTTCGTAAAGTGCGAAACTCTTTCGTAGAAAGTATGAAACGTTTACGAACCAGTTTTGTACTTCCGTTCGTAAAACATGAAACATGTTTGTAAAGTACGAAACTCATTTCGTACTTTTCTCGTAAATTAACATAAAGAAACGTATGAACAACACGAAATAATTAATTTCTCGTGAAATAAAGTTCTTATTACATTGACAGCATCATACATCACACCAAGTTAAGCATGTTGATTTACGAAAAAATAAAAAAAAAATAGAAAGATTTAAGAAGACTTTGACTCTGGTGGGCAAACGTGAGACAGAAGTTGCTGCTTTCTGAGAAATAAAAAGTGTTTTGCGTGTGGAGGCACAGGACAAAGGGGGGATTAGTTAATAATAAATTGGATGTGTTTGATCCCACCCGTGTCTTCTCTTTAATAACTTTTTTTCAAAGATGATTGATTGTTACTTTTTAGTACCAATCAGGCATTAAAACAATTATTTGACGGGTGTCATTCCTCTGTGTCTCGGTAATCTTACGAAATTACTGCACTTGGACTTGAGCTACAATTCATTGAGTGGGCCTCTACCGCCCTCCTTGGCCAACTGCACATCTTTGTGGCGCCTTGATGTCAGTTATAACATCAAGTTAACTGACATCAAAGATTATCTTAATATCAAAGAATGAGAAACAAAACCAAATATAATTATTTTTTTTAAGATTATCTTAGACGAAGAAAATGTTAAATGTCATGTTAAATGTCATTAATTTGTAATCTCATTTAGTGTCATGAAGTATGTGTTAGTGAGGTGGCGAAGAAGCAAACAAAACCAAACAGCCTAAAGTTGAAAGGAAGAGACTTTTGTTGGCACCATAAATATAAACAAATCAACCATGTTTATTTAGAGAAACAAAAGACAAGAAGATTCATGTAAGTTAAGAAACACCATACAGCAGAGGAGAAGTGGGATATTAAGACCAAGGCTATTATCATAAGTAGAAGAAGAAAAAATATTGTTCTTTCTTTTCATTATTTTATGGAAATCAATTCGAGGGCTCATTGCCAAGATCTCTATCTCATTGTAAACAATTGGAAGTTTTGGATGTTGGCAACAACAAAATAGAGGATTCATTCCCCAATTGGTTGGGGGATTTCCCGTTGAAGGTGCCCAGATCCAACCATTTCCCCGGTCATGTAATTATTTCCAAGAAAAATCATCCTTTCCCCATGGCACGGATCATGAACCTCGCCCACAATAGTTTCGATGGAAATCTGCAACATGAATTCATCATCGAAATATTCGGCATGACATGAGACAATAATTTCGATTTTGACAAATAAAATCCATAGTTAAATAATGATGTTTGGAAATATTATTCGGTGATGATCGACTTGAAAGGGATCGAGATGGAAATGGTGAAGGTCAATGTCCATTTTGCGATTCTCGACCATCGAGTAATTAAGCATATTGATGTCTCCGACTGGTGCCCTATGGATGAGCAAGGGGAAGGGTGGGAGGGATGTTGCAAGTCTTCGGTAGACGAGTAATTTGCCGATTTTTGGAGTAATCGTAATATGGAGAGTATGTCACGGAGGACCAAAAGCACTTTCATATTTCACAGTTCAAGAGATGTCCACCCCAAATCAAAGCAGGGGCCACACCAGATACTTTTTGAGAATGATCGAAACTTAAAGCATTGTTGCGGTCTCCGACGGGGTAAGAAGACTTTTACTCTGGTGGGCAGGCAGGCGTCTACAACATCTCAGACTTAAAACACGGCTAGACTTTGTTCGACTCTGTTGGGCAAATGTTGGACAAAGTTGCTTTCTTGGAAATAAAGTTGCGCGAAGGGGACATGAGGAACCTTCGTATAAAGTCTTTCTCCTCCTGTGACTTTTTATGGACATTCATATATTTGTTATTGTAGAATGAATGACCTTTTGCTTTCATCCATGATTATCAAACCAAATAATCATCTTAATCTCTTTTTTTTGTAACGAAAAATATAAATTAAATTAATGCTTGTCTTATCATGACTCACTGCATTATGAACACTCTTCTTTTTGTCTACTTAGAATAATCAGTTCTTATGAAAAGAAAGTTAAGCGCGTTGCAGACAGGTAAGAAGACTTTGACTCAGGTGGGCGTCTACATCTCGTCTTAGCCTTCGGCCATTCATTTCCGATGGAATACGACTTAGTTTGCAACATCTAAATTCCTCCCACGGAGTATTTGCAGAGTGTCTGTCTGTCCTTTCTAAGTTCCTCATTTTATTATGGTCACAAAATTTGGGAAAAAATGAGGGAAGATTGTATCATGCTTTAGCTATTTTTTTATAAATTAGTCACTGCTATTTTTTTAAAAAGTTTTATCTTTGAAAAGAAAACTTATGACTAGACGAGTGTCTTCTCACAAATTTTAACAGAGAAAAACTTCGGAAGTGTGATTCACGTATGAATTAAGCATTGATGGAGGGGTTGGAATATTCAATTCTGATAATGAAATAAAGTGCTTCATACATTGACAACACCATCATCCACCATCCCCATCATTCACGGCAAGTTAAGGTGTCTCAATCACTAGATATTTATTTCCGACCGGGAGACTTTGTTTGACTTGATAGGAGCCTGATATACTCTCCATTACTCATTCTTTTATTAATTACTCTTTTACATATTTTATAAACTTCTTTTTTTTTCATTTTAACATAAAAAAAACATCATTCGTACTTGTTCGTAACAAAGAACGAATGAGTTTGGTACTTTATGAAACTTTTACGAACTTATTCATACTTTCGTTCGTACTTGTTCGTAAACATTTCGTAAAGGGGAAACTCTTTCGTAGAAAGTACAAAACGTTTACGAATCCGTTTCGTACTTCCGTTCGTAAAACATGAGATATGTTTGTAAAGTATGATTTAGAAAAAAAAACTATAAGGTTAAGCATATTGCCGTTTCCGGGGGCGGGGGGTAAGAAGGCTTTGACTCTGGTGGGCAAACCTGAGACACAAGTTGCTTGTTTCTGATAAATAAACAACTGTTTTTGCGTGTGGGAGGCAGGACAGGGGGGGAGGATTTGTTAATAATAAATTGGATGTGGATTTATGTTTGATCCCACCCGTGTCTTCTGTTTAATAACTTTTTTTTCAAAGATGATTGATTGTTACTTTTTTAGTACCAATCAGGCATTAAAACAAACTTAAAAGAAAAGTAGAAGCGTTCATTCATCTAAAAGTTGCTGCTTTCTGATAAATAAAAAGTGTTTTGCGTGTTGGGTGCAGGAGAAATAACAAATTGGATGTGGATTTATGTTTGATCCCACCCGTGTCTTCTGTTTAGTAACTTTTTTTCAAAGATAACTGATTGTTACTTTTTTTAGTACCAATCAGGAATACCTTGATCTCTCTTTATCGAGAATTTCGGGCATCCTATGGAAATCTCACAATTGTCAAAGCTGATTTACCTCATCTCTCTTTTTATATGGTTTTTGGAATTTTACTAGATGATGATTGATTTGAAAGGGATCGAGATGGAGATGGTGAAGATTAATGTCTAATTTGTAATGCTTGACTTATCGAGCAATTAGTTTCACATAGAGATTCCTAAAATCATTGCATTACTTCAATCCCTCCATCCATTGCGGACCTGACATATATGGAATCTCTGGATCTCTCTTCTAATCATTTGATGCGAGAAATTTCGAAGGATTTGGTGAAACTGGCGTCCCTTGGATCTCTCAAGAAACAACCTCACAGGGCCAATACCACCGAGAGGACACTTCAGCACTTTTTCGAATAGTTCGTTCCAATTAAATCCTGGACTTTGTGGAATTCCATTCACGAGATTGTGTGCTCCGGGAAACAAGGAAGCACGACCATCGTCGCAGGAAAAGCAAGGAGGAGGGGACGGAGGAGGGTGGCTGGAGTGGGAGTACGTGGCATTGGGTTTTTTGGAGTGGGATGGGGATAGGAATATCGTTGGGATACATGGCGTTGGAAATGGGCAGGCCTCTCTGGCTAGTCCGAATGGTTATCCCACTGGAAACCGGTTGCCGGAAAATGTGGAAGAGGAAGGGAGCTCCGAGGAGGAATGCGTAACGACGTATGTTTCAGGATTTGTTGTTTTAGTGGATAACAATTTTTTCTTTCCATACTATGTTAAATTGTTTTGTTGTGTTATCCTGGGAGGTTTACTGTTGCTGTTCAGCAGTAAGTACTTTTTTTGTTTTTTTGGCTTCCAATAAAGAGGCATTTCATTGGTGCATTAAAAATAGATTATGTGATTTAAATATGCTCTTATAACATCCCTACCACCGATGGTATTATATGAAAGTCATGCCAAAGGGGACTCCAAAATTTGATGGAAAGAAGATCCTTATGGCTTCATAATTTAAAATATTAAAAGGGTTCAGTCAAAATTTTTCATTTTCTGCATACCCGAAAACTGGGTAAAGCATTTTTTTGATATTCTTGTAATCCAATTCTCTTCTTTCATTTGGAAAAACCTGCAAAAGCTTAAAATTGTAATTCTTGTAAAAGAAGTTGTTACACTGACAGCATCAACCACATCCCATCGTTCACGGCAAGCTAAACCATGCCGTCTCCAACGGGTAGGAAGATTTCAGGCATCGGTAGCTCATCTTAACCATACTATTTAATTCCAATGGGAACTCCGGTAGACTTGACTCGGGTCGGCAAAGTGAAACTTAAGTTGTATTAGGAGAATAAATGTTAAGCGCATCGGGACAGGGGGTGACCTAAGGAGCTTTCGGGTAAAGTCTTTCTCCGGTGACTTTATGTACATTCATGGCCCACCGACTCATCTTAATTCAAACAAATATTATGAGATTTTCATTAATTATAAATCCAAATGGTCTAACGACGATGCTGATAAGATGATGCCTATTCTACACCTCTGTAAAGAATAATCTGATAAGAGAAATACCAAAGTAATCGGCGAAGCTAACATTTAAATTTTTAAATCTCTCACGGAACAACCTCACGGAACTAACAAATCTGGGAGGACATTCAACACATTTCCGAGTAGTTCGTTTAAAGAAAACCTCTAACTCTGGGGGATTCCGCTTATGGGATCATGCGGTCAGGGATACGAGAAAGCACATCCACCGTCAGAAGAAAAGGAAGGTGGAGAGGAGGGAGGAGGGTTGCTGGAATGGGAGTGCATGGCGTCCGGTTTCGGGAGCGGAATGGGGATCGGGATATCTTTGGGATACATGATGCTGAAAATGGGAATGCCACTCTGGCTAGTCCGAATGGTCATCCGACTGGAAGCCAGTTGCGGGAAAAGGTGGAAGAGGAAGGGAGCTCCAAGGAGGAATGTGTAAATGTTGTATGATGTTTCAGGATGATTCTTTGTTCGTTACTTCAATGGGATCAATAAAGGCTAAAATCCCGTGTCCGAGACTCCCGTGAGTCCAGACATCTAACAGCCGATACTGTTAGCTATTCATATATGTTGGCGACCTGTTCAGACATGTGCGTATTTTTTTATACACTCTGTTTTACTGTTCCGACATATATATCTACCTATATACTATGTCCGAACTCACGGGAGTCCCGGACACGGAATTTTAGCCTCCACCTACAAAGCACGCAAAATGTCTTATTAATATTTACATCTTTCTTTCCAATCGTCCAATAAGAACAAGACTTAAATAGATTCTACGTGATGAATTAGAAGTGTGATTTCGTTGCCGATTGTCAATCGTTCTTATGGTGAGGTGGCACGTCCTTTGTAGAAAAAAAAATTGTAAATTCTGAATAATAAATGAGACTGTATTTATGTCTTCGTTGCTCACCGTAATTTTCAGTTATAGCCGCCTTCACCATATTTTTCGGTTCAATCACGCTTTTGGATGTTCCAATCCATGTATGATTATAATTGATTCGATGGCATACATCGATCCAATGGGCCTACTCAAGTGGCCTGTATTCGATAGGTGGAGTCGGTAGCGTGAACATGATCCGGAAGATGCAAACACACAATTGCAGAGGACCTCTGCGAGTATGATTGTTTAAAGTTCATTTAAAGTTATCCGAGAACAAAGCTTCTCACTGAAGGAGTGGGATTTTTTTTGTCAAAATTAACAGAAAGAAACATCAAAAGCTTCAAATATTCAATTCTTATCTAAAAGAGCTGTTAAGTTGACAGAATCAACCACGCCCCATCTCTCACGGCAAGCTAAGCAGCCATGCCGTCTCCCATGGGCAGGAAGACTTGGGGACGTCGCGTAGATAGCTCAACTTAACCATACCTTTTAATTGATATAGCAACTCCGGTAGAATAGATGTTACACGCGTGGGGACAGGGACAGGGACGGCCTGAGGAACCTTGGTATTAAATCTTTCTCTCGTGACTTTTATGTACATCCATAGCCCTCTGAATCATTTTAACTCAAACACATATTATGAGATTTTCATGAATTCAATCCAATCGGTCTAATGTGATGAATATATTTCTTGTTGGAATGGTTAGAAAAGCCGAGGTACGATCATTTATTATTTATTTGTGTTGCTCTTTTTTTTTTTTATACTTTTTCGAAATGCGTAAAACATCTAAATATATAACAATTTTATCGGGCGATTCATAGATATTTTATGGTAGAGTGACATTTCAATGTAATCTATAATTATCAAACTGAATAAATCTTAATCTAACTATTTTTTCCTAATTGATGTTTGTCTTTTGATATTACTAGAAAAACACGTTAGTGTACAGAATGGCCATTATCTCTTCATTATTGTTTTTCAGTTTGGTTCTATAAGGCTTATTCATCTACTTTATGTTCAATTGTTTAGATCAACTTTAATCACCAACTTTAATTCTACAATTGTTTTCAAATATTTGATCATTCATGACAACTAAACTTAAGATTAATATATAAATTTAATCTACACTTATCAAGAAATATAAATTATCATTTTCTATTATTTAGGTGGATTCTTTTGAAGCGATCACCTATAACTGTATTTATTACAAAAATATATATATTAGAATCTAATAATTTTAACTATTAGATTTTTAATTATAGTGAATGAGTTCAATTGTTATGGAGTGATTGCTTGTTTAGCTCACAAAGTAAAGAAATTGGGGATTAGAAAAGCAGTTTAGAATGGTACAAAACAAATCGAATATAAATCATCAATCCGAATTTCTCCATCGAGTATTTGCAAGAGTCTTTGTCCCTTTTCTTGTTTCTAATTTGATGGGAACAAAATTTGCCAAAAAAATGGCAGAAGATTACATCTATCATCATCATCATCCTGTGCTTCTTTTTCCTTGTTTGCTTTCACTCTCACTACTCTATGACTTGTCGGAATATTTCTTTAAAAGTTTGACATAAATTATGTAAATACAAAAGATGTGATAATGTTTTTGTTGCAATTCTTTGGTATTAACATACATTTTGTAATATACTGAAATATATGCCCATTCTCAAACTAACATTTTTGTTATGAACAAATAATTTGTAAAGCTGGAATAATAATTCTTATAAAAAATTTTTGAAACATATATTAAACTTCATGAAATTTATGTTCTCATTTTGTCATTTCAATTAAGAAATTAGCAAAATTTCATAGTATTTAAAAAAAATACATAATTGTTAGTTTTCTTTACAAAATTTATGGGTTCTTTTCACAAGAACAAAATATTCATAATTTTTTTAACTTTTCTGTCTTTTTTTAGTTGCATAGATTTAGTTTGTTAATATAAATATTTTGTATATTACGAAATAATAATTTGTAATTTCCAATAAGTATGTAACAAGAATTTCGTTGTAATATACATTTGTAATTATTTTCCACAAAATAATTTTAAAAAATGAAGAAAAATTATTTATACTTTAAAATTTATAATTTACATTAGAAAATATTTGTCCTCTATGCAGTATTAGGTTCGCTTTACAACTTTTTGGTTGAAAATTTGTTGTAGTTAAAGTAAAACAAATAGTTTGCAATATACAAATTTTATGTATTTATAAATTTTATAAATTCAATCGAAAATTTGTAATCCACGAAACCTTTTAACGTCTTAGTCAAAGTGGTTTCAAACAAAAATAACTTTGGTTAGATTTGCTTACCAAAATTTATGGTAACAAAATTTAGTAAAAGAAATAGTTTGCGAATTCCTCCCATGAGTACTTCCCGAGTGCCTGTCCTTTCAATGTGCACTAAGTCAATATTAGATATCAATAGAAGAGTGGTTTTTTGAAATTAACAGAAAGAACCGCCGCCCCGGAAGCTTCAAATCACACAAATAAATTAAATTTTAATGAACACAGCTCGGAGTAGTCAAGTTTAAAGAAATGATCGACGACGACGTCTAGCACCACTGTTGGTATAGGATTGCACTAAGAAGGGGGGGGATTGAATTAGTACCGTAAGAGTTATGACACTTTTTCGCTCACAGAAGCGTGGTTCTGTTAGGTCACAGAGGCTGGATCTGATAAACAGATTCCCAGTTCTGAGACAAGTTATCTTTTGTGTCAGATACAAAGATTTATAGTGGTTCGGCAAACAATGCCTACGTCCACTCTCCCAGCTCTCACCCAAGCAGGGCGTATTCACTATGATTGGAATGTGGGATTTTACAGATGCACACTTCTGCCAGAAATGTGACTAACAAATTGCACGTTATCACGTGTCTAACACAACCCGCACGCAACGTGTCTGACTCCGGCTCCTCACTGAGCCCAACGTGGCTTGACGGCTACCACCTGCCCAACGAGGCTTAACGGCTACCTCCTGCCCAACGTGGCTTAACGGCTACCACCTGCCCAAACGTGGCTTGACGGCTACCACCTGCCCTTGCACACAACCTGTGTGACTAACAACCTGCACGAGACAAGATTAGCAACTACAGCACAAACTCTCTGCAGTTACAGAAGACGCTCTCTGTTAGCGGTGATCGGCTCGGTGAATGCACGACGGACGCTCTCAGCTTTTGCAACGGTGAAGGCACAAGGATTCTAGTAAGCTTTTGGTAGAACGGCGACTTGGAATCGTTGCTTCACACTTGCATTTAAGCTTGTCCGTAGAACGAAGTTTCCCAATCAATCCCAACGGCTAGTTGATTCACTTGCCATATTCTCCATGATTTAATCCTGTGGGAAAACTTCCAAAAGCATAAAGCATTACCCTTAGTTACGTTAGATAATAATAAAACAAAGTGATCGCTCAATAAGAGATAACGACTTCTGCTCAGAAGCTGTTTGCTGCGACAGCAGAACCAGCACTCTTTCTCATACGAATTTGGCATTGGGATTATAAGTTTCCATAATATGAAAACATTCCCTTCGTAGAATTATTCTCACCATATAGGGAGATCTTAACCTGATAAGGTCATTGCCAAATTACGTAAACATAAGATCACGTTAGTTAAGGAAATAAATATTTCCAAATAACTTAAGGTCCAAAGATGAACCTAGACGTGATCCTGTGTGAGATAAATATCTCACGTGCTCGCATATAGGACAATCTCCAAGAAGGAAATCGTCACTCACAGAAATACCATTCTGTAAACCATAGCAAGTACTCCAGCAAGGAGAGTTATAGCAACTGTGACACAGATGCTCATCTCTGTAACAGAGATAGTGGATTCGATAGTAGATCTTATCCTCAGAACTCCATTTCTGATGGCTAGATCGTTTCCCCTGTTGAAGTACTCCACATAACTCTTTTATGTATTGCACGAATGACAGAAACCAGCTTCTACACCCGAAGACCTGTTCTTCTGTACACTTAAATAACACATTAGCAATACATAACATTTGTCATCATCAAAACCAGATTATATCAACAACCACCCATCAAACACGGTGAGTTAAGCGTCTCGGACGGGTAAGAAGACTTGGGAAGTCGACATCTCGTCTTTACCACGAAACAAAGTTGCTTTCAGAGTATAATTGATTAATTATCACTACACTCGTTTTAAATAATTTCCCTCGTTTCTATTGTATTATTCAAACACCATTTTCTTTTCTTTATAATATTAATTTGTTTTTATATTTATGAAAATCAATCTCTCGTCAGGATATATGGAACAATGCAATTTTTTTACTCGTATTGTATATTAACAGTTAGGAGGAGTGTGATATACTTAACTTACTCTCCATCACTCATTACATACTCTCTTATTTTTTCTTGTAGTAGTAATAATTATTACGATTACTTCCTAATTAATGTTTGGCTTTCTTTTGGCTTATCACAAACAAAAACAGTCCCTAAGGTTCTTATAATTTTTTTTTTCATCATAACGAGTCCAATTTAATTCATTAAATCAATTAAACTCTGACTAAAGGAGCCAAAGAGAAAGATGATTTTTTTTTATCACTAAAAGAATATAAATATGGATACGATTTCCACCCTTGGGTATTTGCAGACTCTCTGTCCTTTCTAAGTTCCTTATTTTATGGCAACAAAATTTGCAGAAAATGAGACAAGATGCAGGAGGTATCACCATAATCATCCTCTGCTTCTTGTTTTTACTCGTATGTCTTCCCAACCACCTCCCCGTGGCCTCCCCATCCACCTCTTCCTTCTCCTGTCAACCTGACCAGGCACACGCCCTGCTCCGTTTTATACACCCCTTCTCTATCACTGGTGGTTTTGTTGACTCCATCTATACCGACGATTGTGATTGTCGGAATGCTTCCGGCCCTAATGTTGCCTCGTGGAGGGAGGACGAGGATTGCTGCTCCTGGGACGGCGTCACCTGCGACAATTCTACCGGCGATGTCATCGGCCTCGACTTGAACTTTGCTGGGCTTCGTGGCTTCATCCATTCCGGCAGCCCCCTGTTTTCTCTTCACCGCCTTCGAAGCCTCAGCCTTGCAGGAAACGACCTCCTTGGCTCTGCTGTCCCGCCAGAGATTGGAGTGTTCACACGGCTGGAGTATCTTGATCTCTCTTATTCAAACATTTCAGGCATCCTTCCGATGGAAATCTCACAGTTGTCAAAGCTGATTTCCCTCAATCTCTCTTGTAATTTTCATGGGCTAGAGATGCAAGATCATACCATGAGAATGCTCGTCAGCAACCTGACTCAGTTGGAGGAACTCAATCTCGGGTCTGTCGATATGTCCACGGTCAATCACTCATCCTTTATGAACTTATCTTCTTCTTTGATTTCCCTCAAGCTTTCAGATTGTTGGTTGGGAGGGAAATTTCCAGAATTTATCTTTGGGAACCTCTCACGATTGACTCACTTGGATTTATCGTGGAACCATCTCACGGGAGATTATTATCATTTAATTGGAAACCTCTCGCGATTGACCCACCTGGACTTATCATTTAATAATTTCAACGGTGGGTTTATCAGAATTGATACCTTGGAGATTATTATCAACGGAAGCATCCCGCAATCCATATGTCAACTGACTTCTCTGTCCTTCCTAGACTTGAGTGGAAATAATTTAATAGGACTTATTCCTCAATGTCTAGGTAATCTTACGAAATTACAGGAGCTGTCCTTAAGCTACAATTCATTGAGTGGGCTGCTGCCACCCTCCCTTGCCAACTTTACATCTTTGTGGAGACTTGATGTCAGTAACAACATCTTGGAAGGGCCACTTCCCTCCATTGCCAACTGTACATCTTTGGGGAGACTTGATGTCAGTAACAACATCTTGGAAGGGCCACTCCCCATGCTTCCAACTTCTATATACGATTTTCAAGTATGGAAGAATCGTTTCAGTGGGAGCATCCCTCCATCCCTTTGCCGACTAACTTCTTTGCCCCAATTAGACTTGAGTCAAAATAATTTTACTGGAGTCATTCCTCTATGTCTGGGTAATCTTACGGAATTACAGGAGTTGGACTTGAGCAGAAATTCATTGAGTGGGCCTCTGCCACCCTTCTTGGCCAACCTCACATCTTTATGGAGACTTGATGTCAGCTACAACATCTTGGAAGGGTCACTCCCCATGCTTCCGGCTTTTATACGAGATTTTCAAGTACGGAATAATCGCTTCGGAGGGAGCATTCCTTCATCCATGTGCCACCTAACTTCTCTGCCTGAATTAGACTTGAGTCAAAATTATTTGACAGGTATCATCCCTCGATGTCTCGGTAACCTTACGAGTTTAATATCATTGAATTTGTCAACGAATTCTTTGAGTGGGTATCTGCCACCCTCCCTTGCCAACTGCACAACTTTGGGGAGTCTTGATGTCGGCTACAATAGCATGAGCGGTGCTCCTCCCACTTGGTTACCTGCGTCCGTTTCAGATATTGATTTGAGGGCCAACAACTTTGGAGGTCGGTGGCCCCCAGACATCTTTCTCCGGTCAGTTATTTTTTCTGTTATTAATCTATCTGACAACAAATTCAAAGGCCCTCTTCCAGTTCCAACCGTCAAGACTCGCTATTATTCAGTTTCCAATAACCATTTTTCTGGGAAGATGTCTTCGGTAATGTGTAATGCTACCAGTCTTTTTGTGCTAGACTTGTCAAATAATAGTCTCACCGGGGCCCTACCTAACTGCTTGAAAAACGTCACTAGGGATCTTTTTTACTTGAACCTTCGGGCAAATGAGTTTCAAGGTCAGATTTCATATATTTGTCATGAAGAAAGTAAGTTGACGTCACTTGATCTCAGCGGAAATCAATTCGAGGGTCCACTGCCGAGATCACTATCCCATTGCAAACAATTGGAAGTTTTGGATGTTGCCAACAACAAAATAGAGGATTCATTCCCCAATTGGTTGCGAGGCCTTCCGTTAAAGGTCATCAGTTTAAGATCCAATCGTTTTCGGGGCCATGTAAATATTGCCAGGGGTACTCATCCTTTCACAATGGCACGTATCATAGACCTCTCCCGCAACAGTTTCGACGGCAATCTACAAGATGAATTCATCAGTGAAATGTTCAGCATGATGCGAGGTGATAATTACGATTTTGGCAATCAATATCTATACTCAAATTCTGTTGGGGAATATTACTCGGTGATGATTGACTTGAAAGGGATCGAGATGGAGGTGGTGAAGATTAATGTCCAATTTGCAATGCTTGACTTATCGAGCAATCAGTTTCACGGAGAGATGCCTAAAAACATTGGATTACTAAAATCGCTCAGAGGTCTTAAATTCTCTCACAACGGCTTCACGGGTTCGATCCCTCCATCCATCGGGAACTTGACAGATCTAGAATCGCTGGACCTCTCCTCTAACCATCTAATGGGAGAAATTCCAAAGGAATTGGTGAAGCTGACATCCCTTGGATTTTTAAATCTCTCACAGAACAATCTCACAGGGCCTATACCATCCGGAGGACACTTCAACACCTTTTCGAGTAGCTCGTTCCAAGGAAATCCCAAACTCTGTGGGATTCCGCTCACGACATTGTGCGGTCAGGGAAACAAGAAAGCACACCCACCGTCGGAAGGAAAGGAAGATGAAAAGAAGGAAGGCGGGGGGTGGACGGTGTGGGAGTACGCGGCGTTGGGTTTTGGGACTGGGATGGGAATGGGGATATCGTTGGGATACATGGTGCTGGAAATGGGAAGGCCTCTTTGACTGGTCCGAATGGTCATGTCATTCATACCTTGACTAGATTGTTGTGTAGCTATTCTCAGTGTCCGCTGGATAGGAAATACTTGTGGGGTTTGATGCATACTTACCTTCTCACAACTCATCTCCCTCCTTCCTTTTTCCTTTTCCTTTGTTTGATGCAGAGTCCCTCCCTCCTTTCTTTCTTTGTTGCTTTTCAGTGATGAGTTTTCCTTTCCCCTTTTCTTACCTCGTGGCATGAAGGTGGAATTAGTGATTTGAAGTTGATGTTTTGATGCTTTTCAATTGTTCTGGCTTTCTCGAGAGAGCTTGTTCTGTAAACCCCATGTTACAAACATAGCTCAAACTCCTTTAAAGTTTCTCCTATAAAATGATCTACCTGCAAAGCTTGGTTAAAACTAATATTGCCATGTACAAATTCTGTGTTGGCTGGGATGGAGATCTGGTTCGTATAATATTTTGTGGCCGCGCGTGCTGTAAAGGGGGGAAATTGAGAATCCCTTTGACAAAGACATTGGTGTGTTCAATTGCTGCTGTCTTTTGCTATCCTGGAATGTTTCCTTGCTTCCAATTGAGAGGCATTTCATCTGCGTAGTAAAGAAATAGATTCTGTGATCTAAATATGTTGTTATAACATTACTTTTTAAGGCGGATGGTATTACTATTAGTATTGTTATTATTATATGAAAGTCAGGCCACCCTAAAATTTAATGGAAAGAAGATCCATAGTTTAAAACATTAAAAGGGTTGGGTCAACTTTTTTTTCATTTTCTGCATTTTTCGAAATTTCAAAAATTGGGTAAAGCGTTTTTCGAGATTCTTGAGATCTTCTTCCAATAGAGAAATCTTAAGAGAAATAATCTTTTGTTTGCGACACAATTACAAAATTTGGAAAATTGTGCCCTTTTCTTGATGGGAGATGTTACGTAATAGTGAAATTCTTTGAGAAATATGAAACCCAAGCCATAGAGAAATTTGCATCAATATATAAAAGGTCTATTTTTAATTCTGCGGATCATCACGACAATCTGTCTATTTTACCTTTTTCTAGTTTGAACTCTGAAAACTTAGGCACCGGTCCGCCGCAGGCGAGACAACGGTGATGTGTTCAGGAAGTGTTGTGTACGGCGCTCAACGATCTTTGAGTTCAGTGATGGAGAGAGAGTGCAGTCATCCGTCTAACCAAGCTGCAAGAATATCCTCCCCTGAGAATGTTTATAGTAAGAACGCTGTGTAACTTTTCTCCTTGTTGTATCCTCCCAGGGGCATCCAATCAAGACCAGAGTGAAAACAGTTTGACCGCTATTTAAGATTAGATTGGTCTTATTATTTCCTCAAATCGGGACAATCCGTCTCAAGAAAAAGTGAAGGTCGATGGCCTGGCTAGTTCCTGTTTTCATCATCCATCTCACTTCACAGTTGCCAACAGCTACAGCATCACCTAAAGACTCACCATTCATTCAGCATGAGATCAGAACTCAGATAACTAGGTTCCCGAAAACGGGAAAGAGCTCCAAAGGGTCGCAATGCACTCTATCTCGATTTTGGCATCCCACGGCAGTGCAGCAACCTGATAGGGGGAGGCATCCCAGAAAGAGAAAGCACGACGTCGTGAATTCACACTTCTTGCTGTTTTCATACAATTGCTGCTCCCTCAGCTTCCCAATCACTTGTCGGATATGATCTAAGTGTTCCCTTTCGATGCAACATACACAAGAATGTCGTCGAAATAAACGACAATAAACCTTCCAATGAACGGACGAAATACTTGATTCATCAGTCGCATGAAGGTGCTGGGTGCGTTTTAAAAGTTCGAATGGCATGACCATCCACTCATAGAGACTAAACTTAGTTTCGAATGTCGTCTTCCATTCGTCTCCTTCACTCAATCGGATTTGATGGTAACCGCTTAGTCTACTTTTGAAACACAGTCGATCCATGCAATTCATCAAGCATATCATCAAGTCGAAACATATACTTGATGGTGATTCGATTGATCGCTCGGCTCTTGATGCACATTTGGCTCAAGCCATCCTTCTTGGGAACGAGAATTGTTGGGACAGAACATGGCTTAAGACTCTCTCGAACAAAACCACGTTCCATGAGCTCGTCAACCTAACGCTGCAACTCTTTCACTTCGTCTGGTTTGCATCTATAAGCTGGACGGTCAGGCAACGTTACTCCGGGGATGAGACCAATTTGATGTTGAATATCCCTCAAAGGTGGAAGTTCACTTGGCATCTCTCCTGGAAACAAGTCCGCAAATTCCATAAGGAGCTTTTGAACCTGTGGAGGTATGGTTGAAGTATGTTTTTCTCCTTCCTCAAACAACATCAGCATGTAGATCCTCCTTTCACTGTGAATTGCCTGGGTCAACTCAACTCGCGTCGAACTGGACTCTTGCTCGCTTGATGGTATCACAGTCGTCGTCGATAGGGGTAGAAGGGTGATCTTCTTCTGGTCAAGAATGATGGAGTATGTATTCTTGAACCCATCATGTATGGCATGTCGGTCGAATTGCCATGGTCTCCCCAACAGCAACTGACAAGCGTCCATAGGTATCCTGGTAGTTCTTGACAACACTCAGTGACACCAGAACTTGCTTTGTGACTTTCACGTCACTCTCCTTGTTCAACCGCTGAAGCTTGTACTGTTGAGAATGCGGATTGGTCGGTAAACTCAATATCTCGACCATCGTGATAGAAGCCACATTGGTGCAACTCCCATTATCGACTATCACTTGACAAACTTTTCTTGTATGGTGCAACGAGTTTGGAAGATTTTCTCGCGCTGAAAGATTTGTATTGAGTGCCTTTTGAATGACCAAGAGCTCTCCCTCATCAGGCCCTTCAACATACTCTTCTTCGATGTCCCAAATGGGTTCGCCTAGTTACTCTTCGCCTGAGTTCTTCATAATAGTTATCTCTCGTCGATTAGGATATTCTGCAGCCATGTGCCCAATCCCTTGGCACTTGAAACACTTCGTCACCCTAACATTGATAGGTGAGGAACGAGGGTCCACTTTTGTTTTTCCTTTGTCGATCAACGGGTTGAATCTCATAGATGCACTCCCTTTGCTGAAAGGCGTCGTCCTCATAGTCGCTCTTGTACTCGCCCTCTTCGTTTGTCACTTCTCAACCTTGTGGGCAAGATTGCAAACGTTCGAGAAACTCCAGTAGGGTTGAGGTTCTACCGCGTCGGCGACGTGTTGTTTCGGTCCTCTTAGGTACCTGATAATCTGCTCTGAAGGTTTAGATAAATCACTCTGTATCATCAACTTCTCAAACTCGTGAGTATACTCCGCTACATTCAATGTTTGTTGTAACGAGTTTAGCTTGAGGAATAGTCTTGCCTATATCGCTCCGGAAGAAATCGCTTCCGCATCGCTCGCTTCATCTTTTCCCCTGAGCGAATCTTCTCCTCCCTTCGACGCCGAAGGTTAAAGTTCTCCCACCTTAGACTCGCATATTTACTGAGTCGTAAAACTGCTAGCTTCACTTATCGATCCTCCGAGATTTTCTCATACTCAATATTCGTCCAATCGACTGGAGCCAGTCCACGAACTCTTCCGGATCTAGCTTTCCTTCAAACGCTAGATAGAGTGGGTTATCGCTCCCTATGAGTTCCCCCCGAAGGCTCTTCCTCACTTAAGTCATCCATAAAGGGTTTGTGTTCCTCCTCTGCTTCGACGCATTGCGGAGAACGCTATCTCAGATTTCTTCTCTCTCCAAGAAGTTGTTACACTTGGTGCCTCAGCTCCTCAACTTCCCACTCAAGAGGGATTGAACAAGCTTCTTCCAGTGTCATACCATGACGGAATCAGTTCGCCATGAAACATTGCGCTCTGATACCAACTGATGTGGGGACGGGGTGGGACGATTCGGTTGCTCAACGATAAACGAACCAATATGGCGAACAGTGACAGAAGATGATGATAAATAGGAAAGTAAAAGATAACGACGCGTTAACCTTCGAATATAAGCTAAGCCACCACCAAAGAATAGACGTGCCCTTCCCGGACCGCATACTGATACAACAACTGTACCACCATATTTGAATACGGGGTTGAATGACATCACGGCCGGATACAGTTACACACCATCGGTGTAATGAACGCTTGAGTAATCGCGCCACACACGGAATCCACCGAGTGATAAGGGAAAGAGAGACTCATAGAGTTTCTGAGATTGACAATAAAGGAACGAAATAAGAGACGTGGAAATAAAATCAAACGATAATGAAGGAAAAAATATAATATTTCCTCCCGACAAGATCAAAAAAGATAGTGGAGCAGGATAGTGGAGCAGGCGTGACTCTTGGGCTGCAAGTTGTCAGACCTAAAGTGTCAGATCATAATCGCCTATGGGGTTTCTCGTCGCTTCAGCCTCCTTTGCCCGAAAGCTTTGCTCCTTCGCCTGTCGCTTGATCCGTCCACTACAATGTGAGTTCAGTTTGTCACCCGGCCGACGCAATCAAGGCGACGCCGACACCACCCTTGTCACCTAAGCCCATTCATCTCGTATCAATTCCATTCCTAAAATTAAGTCACAACCCTTAATAGGCATTAATAGCACTCATGCAACAAATTGCACTCCTTGCATGCTCCACATACATCCCTTAATTCCATCAGCACAACTCACCTTCTCTCTATTGGCTGCCATTACCTGACTACAAGGAACCTCATGCACTTTACAACTCATTCTCTTGGCCGTAGACAGATCTAAGAAATTATGAGTGCTTCCTAAATCCACTAACACTACCATTTGCCTCTTTTTGTACCACCCTTCCACTTTCATAGTTCTATTCTTAGAGGACATAGCAACTCCATGCAAGGTAACAATAGGCATCTCGGCATCTTTAGACTTCCCTTCCTCTTATTAACGTTTTATTTCATCCTCTTCTGTCTCTTTTGGTTCTAGCAACATTGAATACACTCTCTTTCCTCGGCATTGTGACCATATGTATACTTTTGAACTAACACAAGGACAAAAGACGGAACCTTTTGTTCAAGTAAAGAATAGGATGCAGTAATTCACAAGTGATACTACTGGATATTAAGGGAAAGGAGTTAGGTTTGAATGTTAATTGAAATTGGGATAGCGAAATGACTTATCAAACTATTCATTTCCATTGTCCGATCCAAATAATTCTAACACGCGCCACGTTAGATTTACAATAGAAAAATTAATAGAATGGTTTTTGTCAGCGTTTGAGGTCCTTCTTATTGGAGATGTCATCGGATTTGATTGAGCATTTGCTCTTACACTTTAATTTCCTGCTCCCACTTTTCTAATTCAAGTTGCACTCGCCCATGCCCCTAGAGGGTGCTCACTCTCGTCCTCTTCTACTCGATTTTTTTCTCAATCTTCAATTTGAGTTTTGATAAAAGCCTCGGCAACCGGCTCAAACTTCAAATCGACGTCGCTCTTCCCCCCTCGAGGGCCATTCACACCCCCTTATTATTCTTCAAGAACTCTCAACTAAATTCGTCCGTCTCTGACATGCCAAAACCACTAGTCAAAGAAAGGGAAATTTGTGGAAAAGGGCACTCTCGTCCCCTCAAGCACTTCCGCCCCCTGGAGGGTCACCTGTTCTCGTTGCTTCCTCCTCTATTCCTATATGAGTTCAGATTCAACACTCAAATCGGGTCTATTCTCTGCAACTTAGTGATATGAGACTGGGTCCAACGCTCGAGTTGTGTCCAACATCTCCAATAAGAAATTTCTTTGAAGTCAACACTGAGAATGAAAGAGTTAGTAATTATGAGTTCCCAAATAATTTTCGGATAAACCAATTTTCAAAACTTAAGGAGGTGGCGAATCGTAATAGCTCACTTAGGTTAAGCAATAACAATATTTTATATGTACCCATTAAGGATGGAGAAGCAACACGAGTTGCTTAATATATATATATATTAAACAATGACGAAGCTAGAAGCGAAAGGAGCCCACATTTATTAAACGTGTTAGGTCTCTTGACGAGTGGTATTGGGTGTTTGAAGTTTCAAAACATAAACCTATTGAGATATGACACGTTTACAACACCTATGACATGAACCGCCCGCCGTCTTTGTATTACATAAGAAAATTCTTTTTTTTTTTAATATACGTAAATTTAATTAGTGAATTTTGAAAATGTATGATGCAAGTTACACACCCTAAACAATCATACTTTGTTCCCCGCTGTAGCCGAAGAAATTATGCACATTGTAGATGAAGGCGTTTCAAAAATTATCCAAATAATAAAAAAAATAAAAAAAGAAGAGCAGTCAAAGGTTGTTGATCGGGAATCCTCGTCAAGTAAGTCGGCTACAAAATAATGAAAGACCAGTCCAAAAAGCTAACGAGGACGACAACAATCGTGTTGGATCCAAGGGAGTTATATCTATCTCATTTTGGTTGTTGACTTACTATTTCATTTTAAAATAGTTTCCCCCAATTAACTAATAATAAGAGCTAGCTACTAGGGGAGACCAAGACTTTGTAACCCATCCGTCTCCACTACAAATACGAATTGTTGGTCATTCAGTCAAAAGCGCATAGTTCAAAATAAGCAAAGCGTTTGCGTAGCACTGCAAGCGTGGAATGACGATGATCACAACTGTGGCCGAGACGTGGACAGGCATCAGCACGGCGCTGGCGGGGCTCGTGCTTGCTTGGACCATGCTCAACCAGTACTTGCCTCCCCACCTCCGCGGCCAGATCCAGACTTATATTCAGCGCCTGGTCGGCTACCTCTACCCTTACATCCAGATCAAGTTCCCTGAGTTCTCCGGTGAGAAGCTCAAGCGCAGCGAGGCTTACACCGCTATCCAGAATTATTTGATTGGGAACACCTCAGCCACAGCCAAGCGGCTGAAGGCTGACTCCATCAAAGATAGCCAATCCCTGGTTCTGACCATGGACGAAAACGAGGAGATCACTGACGTGTTTGAGGGAGTGAAGGTGCGGTGGTCTTCGGGGCACGTCTCGAAGAAAAACCCCTCGTTCTCGTTCTACCCGCAGTCGGACGAGCAGAGGTTCTTTAAGCTTACCGTGCACCGGAACCACCGCAGCTTGATAACGGATCGTTACATTAAGCACATACTCGATGAGGGGAAGGTGATTGCCGCACGTAACCGGCAACGGAAGCTCTACACGAACGAACCGAGCAGCAGCTGGCACGGGTACTGGTCCAAGAAGTGGAGTCATGTGATGTTCGAGCACCCGGCTACGTTCGATACCTTGGCCATGGACCCAGCCAAGAAGAAGGAGATCGTGGATGATCTTGAGAAGTTCACAAAGGGGAAGGAGTACTACACTCGGATTGGAAAGCCGTGGAAACGTGGATACCTATTGTATGGCCCGCCAGGGACGGGGAAAACGACCATGATCACGGCAATGGCGAACTTCCTGAACTACGACCTGTATGACCTTGAGTTGACGACGGTGAAGAACAATTCGGAGTTGCGAAAACTGCTGATTGAGACCTCCGGCAAGTCCATCATCGTGATCGAGGACATCGACTGCTCGCTTGACCTGACTGGGAAAAGGAAGGAGAAGAAGAAGGAGAAAGATGATGACGAAAACGACGATCCTGCAAAGAAACTGACCAAGGACGAGGAGGACAAACCGAGTAAGGTTACCCTCTCCGGGCTACTCAACTTCATCGACGGGATATGGTCGGCATGTGGCGGGGAGAGGATCATCGTCTTCACGACCAACCACGTCGACAAACTTGACCCTGCGCTGATCCGAAGTGGAAGAATGGACAAGCGCATAGAGATGTCCTACTGCTGCTTCGAGGCGTTCAAGTTGCTCGCAAGGAACTACCTTGGCCTGGACGACGCCCACGAGCTTTTCCCTAGGGTGAGGGACCTTCTGAAAGTAGCTGAGATGACTCCGGCAGACGTTGCGGAGAACCTACTGCCAAAGTCGACAGAAGATGATGTTGACAAATGCATTAAGAACCTGGTAGCTGCACTCGAGAACAAGGTTAAGAAGGACGAGGAGGCAAGGGAAAAGGCAAAAGCTGTGAGCAGTCCAGAGGGAGATGAGTCAAAGGAGGATGACCCTGAGAAATCGGAAAATTCCATAGCCAATGTTGTTCAGGAGAAAGCCGCGTAAGATTGCTCTCAACTGCTACCAGTATGTGCTGCCATTGATCAGCATCTAATTCCTTCATCAGTTAACTCAAAATAAAACGTGGTTGTTTTACTTCAGCCGGCCGCTTTTACATGTTTCGCTATCCGGAAAACACGCAGAGAAATTCTTGCGTCCATATAGACGGCCCGTGGAGTTTGGTCATCAAATGAATTTTATCAATCTAATTGTGCCCGACAGAACGGGGACTGCTCCAACGGCCACAATCGACCAGATGAAGCTAAACAGCTCCTCAACAGTTTGCCACTCTGTCATGAGGTCAGAAAACAGAAACACTGAATTCACAATGTTCGCGCCAACGTTCGACGTACCTGCTTGGACATGATAAGAAGACATTGCCAAAACGAATCCCTACCGAACTTCCCAAATCAACATTCCCCACCAGGCTTCCAACCCTAGATGCAAATATTCATCCGCATATATACATATGTCGTCGTCGTTTGTTTCTGCTTTATAACACGCACCATGTAAGAAAAGCATACGCCCCAGACCGAGCAAATTCAAGTCATTTTAGGGGTAACGGAAAACACAAGTTTTATCAAAACCAACTTAGCACCCACCAGAAGTTCTTTTACAAGACAACTGTAGCTATAGACAAAATAACAACTAATAAAAAATGTTATACCAAATGTACCTGGAAATGGCGCTTGACATGGTGAAGTAACGTGTTACTTGTGATCGACAATGTTGCTTTACAAATTGTATGCTTATCTTTAGTGATAAGCTTGAGCAAAGTATTTTGGAGTGTGTGCAGTATGTTGCTACTTATATTATGCTACTATTGTCCAGTTACGCTTGTCCACTAAATATATGGAAATAAATATTTCTTATTTATGTTATATTTTGAATTAATTTAGAAAATATTTCGAGAGGCAATTTAAATCATTTGTTTAAGTAACTCAAAATTATAATATTAGATTTCAAAGTTAAGATTTGTAAATAAAATATTTTATGAAAGCATTCTGTTTTTCTACAGTAATTACACTGCCAAGAGACAAATTGTCAAATCAATAATCTTGATTATGATTTAATTTTAATAATTGATATGATAAGAATATCATTAGGTCAAATAGTTTATAAACATAAAAATAAATAATTTCATTTAAATGAAATAAATTAATCAAGGAAAGTTACTGTTTATGGACTTGGGTGCGGCAACCGTTGAGCAGGTATATGCTCAACTGTAATTTTAGAAACAAATCAAGGGTAACCTAAGCAATTTATACAGTTAGACACACACTTGCGCGTGCGCGCCAGAAGTCTCTTCTTGTAAGGTAGAGCAGGAGTTGAGAACGCCGCCGATATGGAAAAATGTCCTCCCGAGTGCGAAGTGCTATGCAGAAGTCTCATTCTTCTAATTCAGAGGGACGGTAGAACAAGTTACGTGGGAGCCGTCAAAGTTGAAAATTATATCCAAGACACTGGGTTGTACGGTGCAGTGAGTCACGATTGTAGTAACCGTACGCATTCGAACTGTATATAGGACATATATCCTGACTTTGTTGTGTGAGGAACCTAACCCCTTCCTTTTTCTTTTCTGTCGATTGTCCAGAAGAGGATCTCCTATCTTATTTAAGGATTCCAAATCTTACTATGTGAGAAACTGAAAGTCTATCGTGAAGGGTCCTCCCGTTACCACTCCTCCTCCTCTTCCGGGACCTGTGCTGCCTGCTTCGGAGCCGGATTCACCTACTTCCGATGTCTCGCCTGACTCTCCAGGAACACCCAAACTGGAGGTTGGATTGATTCGGTCTCATTCCTTTCGGTCCTGTCTGTTTACATTCCTGATTGATGTACGCTGCTGCCACAGAAGAGTGATTCATTTTGCAGCCCCCGTGTAAAGTTGGAGGGGAGGACGATATACTACAAGGTGGCCGACGAGGATGGCCTCTTCAATGAATCTGAAGAGGGGATGTCATTCTTATTCAAGGGTAGCCAGCTAGAGGAGCTGGTTGAGAGACTGGAGGACGAAACGGGGCTCGAGGATCTGGTCGTCTGTTCCCATTGGAAAGGGAAGCTCTACCCTCTCCGGCTGCAGCTCCCACCGAACAACGCCGCGATGCATATCGTCGTACTTCCGTCCTCCTCCGAAGGTACGACCATCACCTCTACATCTACCCCCTCAAACTTCTTTAGTGGGCGTGGACACGACTAACGTCTCTTTCTCATCCGGTTCTTTCGCAGCGGTGAAAGATCTCGAGGTGCTGCTGAGTGCGAGCAGGAGCTAGTCCCGCCGTTGCCATCCTTAGTCTCCGGTCCGGACGTAATCTTGTTGACTAATGTTAATCATGCAAAAGATAATAAAAAAAAAGTTACTTTTGTAGTTTACATTGTAGTTAATATAAATTCAACAGGGGCCCTCATTTTATAGATTCCCCTTTTACGTGTTATCGGTCGCTCCCGGACTTGTCTACCAACTGTTTGATGATTTGGGTCGCTGAAATTTCCCCGCGAAGATTGGCTTCATAAACCCCAGGGATGAGCTTTCTGCTCCCTCGCTTGACCTCCCATCTCTCGATATCCTCAACAAATGGAACCACCTTGGCCTTTGGACCCACAAGAAGATACCGTGCCTGGAATGCTTGTTCAGCTTGCAGGCAATCTCATTCTCTGGTTGATGCAACGGTAATCATTCAACGTTCGAATTTTGGCGGTGGTTTTTTTTTGTGGATGATATGGTGGATGGGGTAAAGGGTTTTGGCCGTTGGATGTGTTAGAAGTCGGGGGAAGGCGAAGAGGTTTTGGTGGTGGTTGGAGGCGGGGCTGCGGGTGTTTTTGGAGCCATAAGGGCTAAGACGGTTGCCGCTAATTTGAAGGTGTTGGCTATGGAAAAGGAATGCCCCTGTCCAAGGTTGTGTATTCCTTTCCCTTTCTTGTTCTGGTTTTATTTGGGTCAATATGAGGATGCAGTCAGTAAAGATAGCGACGGTGTGGTGAAGGTTTGGATGGTTGTCAAGGTTGATTGCCTTTGTTTGTTGTTGTTGGGTTACTGTAGGTCAAGGTTTCCGGAGGTGGTCGATGCAATGTGACTAATGGGCATTTTCCTGACAATATGGTGAGACGTTTTGTATTGATTTGTGCCCATGTGGTTGGTTGTCTGGATTTGGATTTTCCAGGTCTGGTTAATCATTGTAGATTCTTGGGTCATGCTTAATGTAGAAGATAGAACAAGGATCCCATTCCGAATCTCATTGCCATGAATTTGGTGCTCTGCTAACATTTGCTTTGCTTAGCTCAGTTTTTAGAATTGTGGGTGATGATAAAATGAGGTAGCTTAACTTGATGGAAAATGAAATGGACGGTGATATGGAAGTTATTATACAATGTGAAGTGTTGTAGCATAGAATCCAGATCTATAAATGGTGAGGAATGCATGCTATTTTCTAAAAGAATTGCGATTGGGTTTATCTGATATTGTATTCTGATTCAGTTATATTGCCTGCTCTTTACTATGTGCAGTTTCCTTTCCTATTGTTGTGTATAAAGGCACTGTGATATTTAGATTTTGCAGAAAACTACCCTAGGGGTCATACAGAATTTAGGGGTTGCTTCTTTAGGAAACATGGATCCATGGACACCATGGCTTGGTTCCATGAACGTGGAGTTGGTTTGAAGGTATTCTTGGATACTCCATGAGCTTACCATTTTATGATTGTTGGCATGTCTATCGACATTTTCATTCTTGTTGGTAGACAGAAGACGATGGAAGGGTTTTCCCTGTAAGTGATAGTTCCTCATCCATTATTGATTGTCTAATGTCTGAAGCCAAGGGAAGGGGAGGTAAGTAGCTTTAACAAGTCCTCGTCTCTCTAATGAAATCCCTGTGATGCACTTGTTTGAGTCTTTAGTTCGCATGTCCTCTTTTGATATCTGAGAAAAAACTCTTAAGAGTACCTGGTTATATGAAGAACAGAAACTTTGTTGTCTTTGGATAGAGGAATAAATGTATCATTCTTATGGATAGTGTGCTTTCAACTCTTGAAACGGGTCCTTTTAATAAGTAGGACACAGCCTTCTGTAATGCTGAAATTGACAGTCTCCCCTCAAGAAATATTGTTGGGGATATTTGTGTCAGCTGTTCTATACCTTCACCAATTATTGTGGATTTTATGGCAGAAATGTAGGGGTGATGTGTGGTAGTGGTTTCATTTGTCTTGTCAGTATTGTTGAGGTTCTGCTATGGTTATTGTTTGTATCTTCTTCTGCCCTTGCTATATACTTGGTTTGATTCATTAGAATTTTAGTTGATATATTATAGAATTTATGTTGAATTTTTTATTAGCTGTGTTGGCGAGTATAAAATAGAACTATGGTTAGTTTTGATGCAGACAGGAAAAACTGTCACAGCTGCTTCTGTTGATGCCAGTGGAAACTTCTTGATCAATGTTGAGCGGTGCACTGCCAACGTTGTAGAACAGATTGAAGCAAATTATCTGCTGATTGCTACTGGTAGCAGTAAACAGGTGACTAATGTCATCCAAAGCACCATTCTTTGCAGCTGAAAACGTCAATGCAATTTTTTATTTTTATTTTATCTTTTAGGGCTACATTTTGGCAAATCAACTGGGGCATTCTCTAATTGATCCAGTACCTAGCTTATTCACCTTCAAAATTGCTGATCCACAGCTAGTGGAGTTAGCTGGGGTAAGCTGCAGACACCTTCTGGCAGAACATGAGTAAAAGAATTATTTTTTATGTTGAAACTATTAATGGTAAACCTCTGCACTTCAGTTTAACCTGGAAATATGACATTGTGGGACGAACTGCTCAGTTTTCTGCTTACTTGGGGGGACTTCTTCTGATGATTTTACTGTTCCTTCTCCAAGAACGAACAGAAAGCCAACTAGATGTTCCCCTTATATAATTCAGGATGGTAATTAGTTTTTGGATGCACCCAGGTCACATTTCCAAAAGTATGTGTAAAATTGAAGCTGGGAAATGTTCAGAGAAACATACCTGAGTTGACACAGGTAATGTGCTTGCGCGCATCTGCTTGAAGCTGTAAAGATGCTTATATCAATCTGAAACCGTATTACAGGTTGGACCAATGTTAGTGACTCATTGGGGACTCAGTGGTCCTGTAATTCTCCGACTGTCAGCTTGGGGAGCCCGGTATCTTTTCAGTGCAGGCTATGAAGGCAAGGGTCATTTCTTTATGAATTCCTCTTATGCAATATTTTTATTTTGTCAAAGTATGAGCAAGCTGGCCCGGACACCACCCTAAAAAAATTTTCGGGTGTTTTATTCTCACTTTATATTCACAAGTTGCAGGAAGCATCGTTGTGGACTTTTTACCTGATGTTCATTTGGAAGAAGTGAAGTCCATTCTTTCTCGACAAAAGCTACCGATTGGGGTAGAGGTAGATATCATACCAACATTCGTGGAGTTTTACCTGATTCCTTTTTCGTCCCCTTGTTTGTGCTCTAACATTAGATTTGGTCTCTCCTTCGGTGTATGTGATGCAAATTTGAGCTTTGTCAATAATGGGGGTTGTTGGTTCATGCTCTGCTTCATTGTTCTGTTGGTAGTAAGGCTGAAAATGGGAGGGTTGAGTCCCAAATTTTTGTTGAATAGTTGATGTGTGCCTGTTGTGGTTCTCTATAAGAAATCATGCATCTTTCTTTAGCTTGGTGATGCTAATACGGGTTGCCTGTGTGCTTTCATGTATATCGTTGACAGGAAAGGCAAGTGGTCCAACTAAGTGTCTAAATGCTTAACCATAGTAGATTAAATGAGTAGTTTCTGTTAAACCTAGATAAAAAGCATAGTTTAATCTACATGATAAGAACCATTTTATGTGACTAAGTGTACTTCCACGAGGCTATTGATTCTTTTAGGGCCAATTTAACCAATTTAAGGATGAATTTGTCACTGCTGGAGGTGCACCGCTTTCCGAGTTCTGACAATTATCTTTATCTCTTCCTATAATTCTTTTTTTTTTTTTTGAGAAGTTGAACTGAATTTGCTTTATGTGAAGATCTCGTTGAATACGATGGAAAGCAAGCTACAACTTCGCTTATTTTTTGCCGGCAAGGTAAGTTTGATATTCCATTTGTTTTCTTACTGGGGCAGAGACTTGAGTTGATAAACCATTTAAAACTTCTCATTCCTGAATGATGGGCTTTTGGTGTCCGTGCTCGGATGTAGTAGGTGCCGAACGTTGATGGGGTCGCCGGAGGTTTTAATTTCCAGGTTGATTGACTAGAATTCAGGGGTACTTTCAGTTCAATCATTTTGTTGCTTGATCCCGGGGGACCGCCATGGTTTGGTTTTAACCTGGTGGTGACGGGCTTCTTTTGGCCGAACGCGTGGACTGGTGGGTACATTGCTGGAACAAGAATTGGCGAGCTAGCGCTCAATACCATTACTAGAAACACAGTGAGTTCAAGGGGCGATTCTCAACAAAGTCGCCAGAGTGCTTTCACTTCCCTAGGCTTTTTCCTAGGACAGTAGGAACGGCCTGGCCGTTAATGGCGATTGTTTAGCATGAGCAGTTGTTACTTGATACTGGGTTTAGTTAGCCCTAATGGAATAGTCAATGTTGTAGTAGGCTGGTATGGATTTTTTATCCCCGTGTTCGCGTCGAAAACGGATCACATCGGGAATAGGTACGAATACTCACGGCAGTTCAGATGTGGTCGTCAGTAAATGAAATAGATAAATTGTATTAATCAATAATGCTAAAACAATGTTTTACAAATAAATTAAAAGCTTACAGTCATGAAAAGCAAAAAGGGTTGATAATGCTGATGGTGGTGACTCGTAAACTCGCTGCTAACATCGTAAACTTGAGGACTGATGTAGTGAAATTTGATCTCTGGACGGAGTGTGGACGAAGGTAACAATGGATTTGGATACTAAGAGCCCTACGAGTTTACCCTAATGACGAATTGAAGGCGGAATTTGGTTGTCAAGGATACAGTTGCTCCCCTTGACAATGAAGTGATGGCAGATTTGATTATCAAGGCTACGGTTGCTTACCTTGACGATGAAGTGATAGCAGAATTTTGGTTATTCGAGCTATGGTCGCTCACCTTGATAGTGAAATGAAGACCAAAAACCCATACGAGTTAACCCAGGTCGGGGTTGGGATGCCTGTTCAACTAAAACTAAAGGGTTGAGGATCAATGCATTGTTTGGCTCAGAATGATTGTCGTGCCTTGTCGAGAGATACTTTCTCACTTTTATGCTGAATCTTTACGTGCTTAAGATGTGTGCCACATTCTCAGAATATCATCCTAGGTCGTGGCCCTTTTAACTAACTTCCAAGAATTTAAGTAACAACCTGATCCTGGTAGACTAGAATGTTGCGTGTCAGTTTGAACTCGCGTAGATTTAACAACTTTCCTCATAGACTTAGTATAGGCTCATGCCTTCCTCTTGGTCTAATAGGCTACAGCGCAACTCTGTACAGGCCGTGATTAATTTAGACAAAAAATATTCTAACATGTCAACATAAGCCCCCTTTTTTGCTGAGATGACGGACGTCGCCTGAGCACCTGTTAGGCTGAAGTTTGAAATGAGACCAAAAAAAAATCTTCGTTTCTCTCCTCACGGATTTCTTTTCATTAAAGAACTCCTCCTTCCTGAATTTCTTGTCTCGTTTCCCTAAATTTCTTGTTTTTCCAGTCATGTCGGTCTACACTTCCTTCCAGTGGCACCAACACCGTGTCGGTTCTTCCAGTGTCGTCAAGATCATCGACTCCCGCAGCAAGGGTTTAACTCTTGGGCCCGTTCTTGCTCCGACACTCTTCCCAAAACTCGTGCCTCACAACTTTCTAAGCACAACGCACCCCATGCCTCTCTGTCGAGACATTTTTTCTTCTCCCTTGAACTAGGAAGGCAAGAGCGACATCCTGTGCTTCCCCTCTCTGGAAAAGTCTATCATCAACAAGTGGTTTGCTTGCTGGTTCAGAAAACTCGAGCACAAGCTAAGGGTCTGTGCACTCTGGGATTTCTTCCAATTATCTATTGCTCCCAAAAAGTAAGACCCAAGGATATCTGCAAGCTAGAGGACATCACCTTCTTGACCCAATTGCTCCGTATTTGGTACCCCTATTCGCCTCTACTCATCCGATGATGACTACAATCCGAGCGAAATGATTCAGATTTTAAGTACCGCAGAAAATCATTTGAAGATAGCCAAGGGTGACAAACTTGATGCTTGGGGTAAAGCACATGAAGTTGAGTTTTTCTGTATCTGGCTGAGCAAGTACGTTTTTTGCTTCACTGGAAAAAGGGTTCCCAAATTTATTTATGGTATTGCCAACTTTCTTACCATGTTCTTTTGGGTTTGGTATACCAAAGTCTTCATTAAAACAGTGCGGCTTACAGACCCCTTTCAAGGTTTCCGGAGAGTGGCCCTTTATGGCTTGTTCACCTATGGTCTTGTATTTGGATGCCTGGACTGACCGGCTTCCAGATGCCTTTGGGGGCCATCAAGGTCGAGAGTTATGTTGCTTACATTATGAGTTCTTGATGTCAATCAAGGGACAACTGGCTTCACGCCTCAGTAACAGGCCATATGCACCACTTGGTCGACCCTGGCAGAGGCGATCGGCGCAGTTGGGTCCCTTTCCTCTCTGGTCATCTCATTTTGAAGCGTAGACAAAGATTGACCCCGAGTTTATATTGGGATGCTGTCTAGACCGGTAGGGACCTGGTGTGTGCTCATCGCAACGGGTTTTGCTATGAGGTCTACAATCCCCAACTTTGTGCGAGACTACTAAGTTTCATTCAAAGCTCTATAGTTCCATTTGCAGACTTCCTCCACATTCCTCTACATTCTAGAGTTGGCAGTATTGTGTGAAGGGATAACCTTCAGGCTTCTTTGATTCTTCTTGCTGAGAAATTCCAACTTCGCCAAATGGAATTTCCTTTGGAGACCACCCCGAGTCGTGCCACATAATTATTTTCTGTTCAATAGGCAATTATTTATCACGAATTGCGTGCACGGATGCTCTTTCTAGACAACTCTCAGGAACCAGATATTCACCTTTCTTCGAAGATGATGTTAAAGACTAGCTAGAAGCCATTGGGTATGCTCTTATCCCTTGCTTTTGTATGTTTATATGTTCTCATTTTTCTGATTCTTCTATATTCCATCATTTCCCGGCTCCCTCATTGTACCTTTGTGCTGCATGATCGAAAAACTATACGGATGTTCCTCTCCCGATCCTCTGTTCTTCCAAGTGTTTCCTTCTTCTCCTCTCTCTCTCCGAGTCTGAGTGTCTTGAGTGTGTCTTTTGTCTAAACCTTCTTCCCTTTTTATAGTTTCTTTTGTCCTTTTTATTTTTGCAATGTAATATTACGTTCCCCACTTTTATTTGATTTGATTTTATTTATTTTGATTTGATTTGATTTGATTTTGTTTGATTTGATTTTATTTGATTTTATTTTATTTCTTTGGCGATATTTTTAGAAATTGGGTTAATACAACGGTGTTCGACAGGATAGTTCGAAAAAAAATGAGAAAAGTACAAGATGTAATTACTAATTAAGCCTTATTATTATTATTTTTATTATTAATCATAAGGTTTACACACATTAAAGACAATTTTACTGTAGAAGTCGTTGGTTTGCATGGGGGAGTCGTTGGTTTGCATCCTTAAAGGCGTCACGAAGGATCAGTCTAAGGTGTACGAGGCCAATGGCAGAATGAGTTTTCGAGGGGAGGCCTCATATTATTTCATCTTTAAAGATTGTTACACTGTCGTGAGTTTGTGACATTGGATTGGATCTGTTATTGTCCTCTATCAATGCCTTTTTGTGTGGATGACAAGATTATGGTTTGACAATAAACTTCTTCGTCTCGCCATTTTTTGTTCGAGAATGGGAGGCCCACAACAAGGCTGGATCCTCCAAGGAAACTTTACGGCTGGATTTGATCGGGAAGTCATTCGACCACATGACGAAGATGACGGACTAAGGAAGGACGGGCACTTGCCCATAGACGGGAAACAACACCTGACGGAGGAGGAAAGGATGTCGCTGCTGAGGTTCCAAGAATTAAATTAGGAAATTGTATTTGTACGAAATACATGTAACGAATTCTGGACATTGAGATCGCCCTTGCCAGCCAGCCATCTCAACTTTTGAAGTATGAGAAAAAGTGGAAGTTGGGTCTCCTTCGCCCTGTTTAATAATTTTATTTGTGGTTATTTCTTGATCATTGCATGATGTATGTTAATCTTCTTAGGTCGAACATTTTACGAGATGTAGATGTTTGTCTGACTGATTGCCTTCGATGTGTGTGTAAACTAATAATAATAATAATAAGGCATAATTAGCTAAACCTTATGATTAATAATAATAATAATGTCTAATTAGTAATTTTGTACCGTACTTTTCTCATTTTTTTCGATATATCCTGTCATTTGACTAACGGTGATTTTTTAACGCCGTCATAGTCACGTGGGCTGCCACATCGGACTCCATCATAAGGGGACCTAACGAAGAATAACGTCGAAATAACGTCTTAAATATCAGTTACTATAGGATACGTATCGGAAAAATGAGGTATCGTACATGATATAATTGCTAATTAGGCCTTTTCTAAAAACAATTACTTGAGGTGGGTCCTTTTGAACAGACCAAAAGAAATCCAAACTTTTTTTTTTTGTTAATTCTCCCATATATATATATATATATATCTGTCTCTTATACACATCTAGATGTGTATAAGAGACAGTCCTCAGCGGGGCTCCTCCCAATTGGTTATCCACGTCATCAACTTATCGTATTAATTTGTCTAACAATAAATTGAAAGGTCCCCTTCCACTACCTTCTTATTCCATGCGCAACCATTTTTCTGGAATGATGTCTATGATAATATGCAATGCCAACAATCTTCGGGTGCTAGACTTGTCAAATATTGTCTGACCGGGGTCCTGCCTGACTGCTTGAAAAACATCACTAGGAATCTTTTATGCTCTGAACCTTCGTGCAAACGAGTTTCATGGTAAGATTCCAGATATTTTTCACGAAGCAAGAATGCTGACTTCAATTGATCTTAGCAGAAATCAATTCGACGGACCGTTGCCGAGATCTCTATCCCGTTGCAAATATTTAGAATTCCTGAACGTTGGCAACAACAAAATAATAGATTCATTCCCCAATTGGCTGGGCGGTCTTCCTTTGACTGTCATCAGTTTAAGATCCAATCGTTTTTGTGGCCATGTAAATATTGCCAGGGGTAATCATCCTTTCATAGTGGCATGTATCATGGACCTCTCCCGCGACAGTTTCGATGGCAATCTTCAAGACGAATTTATCAACGAAATGTTCGACATAATGCGAGGCGATAATTACAACTTTGGGAATCAATATATGTTGTCAATTGATAAGAGTTCGGGTTACTCGGTGATGATTGACTTGAAAGGGATTGAGTTGGAGATGATGAAGATTAATGTCCAATTTGCAATGCCCGACTTATCGAGTAATCACTTTCATGGAGAGATCCCTAAAAGTATTGGTTTACTTAAATCGCTTAGAGGCGTGAATTTCTCTCACAACCGCTTCACAGGATCGATCCATCTATCTGTCTGGAACTTGACAAATCTGGAATCGCTGGACCTCTCTTCTAACCATTTGATGGGAGAAATTCCAAAGGAATTGGTGAATCTGACATCCCCTGGATTTTTGGACATCTCATGGAACAACCTCACGGGGCCTCTACCATCCGGAGGGCACTTCAACACCTTTTCAAGTAGCTCGTTTCAAGGAAATCACGGACTCTGTGGTATTCAGCTCACAAGATCATGTGGTCAGGGAAACAAGAAAGCACAGCCACCATCGGAAGGAAAGGATGATGGAAAGAAGGAAGCAGGGGGTGGACGGTGTGGGAGTACGCGGCGTTGGGTTTCGGGACTGGGATGAGGATGGGGATATTGTTGGGATACATGATGCTGGAATGGGAAGGCCGCTCTGGCTGGTCCGAATGGTCATGTCATTCATACCTTGACTAGATTGTTGTGCAGCTATTCTCAGTGTCCGCTGGATAGGAAATACTAGTAGGGTTGGATGCATCCTTACCTTCTCACAACTCATCTCCCTCCTTTCTTTCTTTTTCGCTTTCCAGTGATGAGTTTTCCTTTCCCCTGTTTTGAGCTGTGTTGGAAATATTCCCTCGTGGCATGAACGTGGAATGAAGTTGATGTTTTGTGGTACAAGGGGAGGGCTTGTTCTTTAAACCCCATGTACAAACATAGCTCCAACTCCTTTTAAGCTGGTGGTTTCCAATGAAGCATTTCATTTGTGTGGTAAAAAATAGATTATGTGATTTGAGTTTGTTCTTATGACATTACTTTTTAAGGCCGATGGTATATTATTACATGAAAGTTTGGAATCCAATTCTATTCTTCCAATGTGAAACCACAAAAGACATAATCATTTGTTGTGTTATATTACAAAGTATTTAAAATTTGAAAAAAATTGATTAAAATTGGATAAAGAAGAAAAGGGAAGCGTCGATATAATTATTTTATGACAATTATGTCAAGTTCTAAGAGCAACATAAATAAAAAGGGTTGATTCTACCTGCTCAATTAATCCGTCCATTTCATTAGCAAACAAGGGATGGCAAAGCGACGGGTGTGTTGGTACCTTAATGCATCTCTCTCTTTCGGACTTTGTAATCCAAATATCTTCTCGTGGGTGTGGGGGTGCTGACACTCCCTCTCGCCACCTTCTTATTGTGAAGATCAATGTCCAATTCGTATTGCTTGACTTATCACGCAATCGCTTCTGGTGTGAGATTCCCATAAACATCGGATTGTTTAGATCGCCTAATGGCAAACAAAACTAGTTGAAAATATACTCATTCAACTGTAGCTGGAAGACAAATTGTACAATCCAATATATTATAAGGTTTAAAGAAACGAAAATGAAAATTACCTGCCAAGATGAACAAAATCTACTAACACTATGTCACGTAAACAAAATCGGATCCCGAGGCCAGACCCATATTAGTCCCTGAAGGCCAAAAAGCCCAGATCCGATCCCAATCCGCGTGTATGATAAGCCTAGGCGCAACTTATTGCCCCCGAGCTCTCAACAAAAGCCAATTAAGTGAATGTTTCTGTCCAATGGTTTTGCACCTCACAAGTGATGCGGATGTGGGTGGATGCAACTTCTGACGTTCTCTCAATTTGAGCAGATCAAGCGACACGATTACATGTGATTCGAGGACCTCTGCAAGAACGATTATTGCATGTTCTTTTAAAGTTACATTTGAACAAAGCTGAAGGAGTATTTGCAACATCTAATTCCTCCCTAGAAGTATTTGCAGAGTGTCTGTCTGTCCTTCCTAAGTTCCACGCTAACAAAATTGGGGAAGATATCGTAATTTATTTTCTTTATAAATTGGTCACCGCTATTTAAAAAAATGTCTTTGAAAAGCAAACTTATGACTAGACGAGTGTCTTCATGTAAATTTTAACGGAGAGAAGGCTTGGAATGTGATTCACATGTGGATTAAATTTGAATGGATGGAGTTATAGTGAATTCTCATGATGAAATAAAGTGATTCTTACATTGAAAACATCACGCACCATCCCCATCATTCACGACAAGTTGAGGTGTCTCAATCACTAGCCATTTATTTCCGACCAGGAGAATTTGTTCGACTAATGGAAGATGTTGCTTTCTTTCTTTCTTTACGAGTAATAATGTGTTTTGTGTGTGGGTGGGTGGGGGCAGGGCCGGATGATGACTTCCAGAGCCCATCAAGATCTCATATGATTAATTATCACACATTACATGTACACAAAATAAATTCAAATCCCCAAATTAAAATAATTTTTTATTACACTCGTTTTAAATATTTTTCTTGTTTGTATGTGCAGAAATGCACTTACTTTTCTTATAACGTTGTTTTTTATACTTATGAAATTGTGAAGCCAGTGCAATCCAATGAACGAATGATAGGAGCCTGATCTCTAGTGACAATTCCACCGACAATATCATCGGCCTCGACTTGACCCGTGCTGGCCTTTGAGGCTTCATCGGTTGTAGCAGTTCATTGTTTTCTCTTCACCACCTTCGTCGCCTCAGCCTTCGTGGAAATGGCTTTCAATTCTCACCCATCCCTTCAGAGATTGGCATGTTCGCATGGTTGGAATACCTTGATCTTTCTTCATCAGGCATTTCAGGCATCCTTCCGATTGAAATCTGCAGGTTCTAACGTTGTGGAAAGAAACCTGCATTAATAGCAGAAACTACAGCAGAAGCGAGACAGAGAACAACGAAACCTTTTGTAGACACTAACTTCTGTAGCGCAACCTTCTACAGAACTACGGCCGAACCAAAACTTAAGAACAACACGAACATCCTTTGAGCAAATGCTCTTTTCTAGATTTTGATTGATGGATTGATATAATGATGCATGATGCATCAGATTATATAAATAGACTGAAGAAAAACCCTTCAACTACCCTATTAAGTAGCACCCATTAACTCTAGAACACAAAACCTTATTTAATCTTTTCCATCATCCAACTCATTAACTCTCCACTAACATCAATATTTAATCTCTATTATCATTAGCCTTGAACCAACACCAACAAACTCCTCCTTGGATGAAGCCTGATAGACTCGTAACTTCTCCACAAACTCTTTCCACTTAAAATGACTTTGTAAATATATAGGCCAACTACTCTTCTGTGGTATGGTAGACCAACTCTACTTCATCCATCTATTTTATGCCTCTAAGATAGTAGTGCTTCACCTTTTGTTCAAGTTCTGCATTGCAGAAACCTCCATTATGCTCTATAGAAATCTTCTCCTGAGGGTAGCATTTTACGATAAGTCTATCATTATGCTCATTTACAAAACCATCTAGATTAGGCTACATTCTGTAAACCCACTTCACTCCAATGACTTTTCTATCTTGTAGTCTATCCACAAGTTCCCAAGTTTCTTTCTTCTCGGTCATAGTCAGCTCCTCCAGCATTACAACTAGCCACCTTCTATCTTCCTTTGCATCCTTAAAACCAATAGGTTCCAATACTGCAACATCACATCTTTCATAAATATCAGTTAACGATCTCGTGCTTCTTATTGGTGTATCATCAATCTGTTGTTCAGAACTAAGTTGCTACTCGACGTTCTGTCCCTCAACATTCTGCTCTTTAACGTTCTGTTCCTCCAAAACAGGGTTCTGTGACATATGCCAAGTTTGCTCGGAACCTGACCTTCTGTTCGTCCAATTCCGCTTCTCTTCTTCAGAGATCTTGACATCTCTGCTAACAATTACATTCTCATTTGCTCTCAAACTTGAACTCTCTAAAGGAAATCTGTATTCTTTTCCCAGCAAGCACCTTCTGCAATTAGACGTAACCTTTTGTAGAACAGGAAGTCCTTCTACCATCTCATTCTTGTTTGAATATTTTTATAAAATCTAGTCTGCAAATATATTTCTTGTTTGAATATTTTTATAACACGCAATATTCAAGGATTTTTTAAAAAAATTTATAATATAATATTCACTGTTTTTTTATTCAGCAAGATACTTTTTTGAGAAAGACGAAGACTTAAAAGCATTGTTGCCGTCTCCGATGAGGTAAGAAGCCTTTAACTCTGGTGGGCAGGCGTCTACATCTCAGTCTTAGCGTTTCACTTGTGGGGGTGGGTCTGGCCCATGTTTTCTCTTCTCTACATCCGTTGCCTCAGCCTTCGTCGAAATGGCCTCCTTGGCCAACTGCGCATCTTTGAAGGTTCTTAATGTCGATTTCAACAGCATCAGCCTAATGCTAAGTTGTTGATTGATAAAAGCTTCTTCATTTCATAATATCTCTATTTTTCATAACAACAGCATCAGCGGTAACATCAAGACAATTTTGTCTATTTTTCTTTTTTAGTCTTAGTTTTAGCTCTAAGACTGGCAATCTTTTAAGTTTTAAGAGCAACATATATAGAAAAGGTTGATTCTACCGGCTCAATTAATCCGTCCATTTCATGTTCTTTTAAAGTTATCTTTGAAATAAACCTCAAAATCTTCAAATATTCAAATCCTTATATCAAAAAGTTGTTGCGTTGTCAGCAGCATCAACTCACGCCCCAATCGCTCACCGCAAGCTAACCGGTCATGCCGTCTCCAACGGGTAGAAAGACTTGGGCCGTCGTGTCAATAGTTCAACTTTTGTTATACCATTTAATTCCAAAAGGAACTTCGGGAGACTTAGTCCGGTCGTTGTATTCGGGGAGAACAAATGCTTTGAGGGTGTGGGGACATGAGGAACCTTCACAGAAAGTCTTTCTCCTCCTGTGGTTTTTATGTACGCATTCATATGGCAGAATGGATGACCTTTTTGAACAAATCAATTAAATTCCTGTGACCTTTTATGCTTGATCCCTCTTTAGAAACCCGTGTCTTCTGTTTAATGACTTTTTTAAAAAAAGATGATTGATTGTTACTTTTTAGTACCAATCAGGAATTAGGCCTTAAAACAAACTTTATACATACTTTGGATTACAAAGTAGTGTAGAGCGTTCTTTACTCATCTAAGAATATAAAATCACAATCCCAAATTCCTCCCTCCCTTCTGAGTAACAAAATTTGCCCAAAAAACATGAGAGAAGATGCAGCACGTGATTTCATCATCATCCTCTGCTTCTTATTTTTACTCGTGGCCGTACCATCCACCTCTTCCTTACCCTGTCATCCTGACCAGCAACACGCCTTGCTTCGCTTTAAACAGTCCTTGTCTATCCCTGGCCTTATAGTTGCTTCGTGGATGGAGGACGAGGATTGCTGCTCCTGGGAAGGCATCGCCTGCGACAATTCCACTGGCAACGTCATTGGCCTGGACTTGACCAGTTCTGCGCTTCAAGGCTCCATCGATTCCAGCAGTCCCCTATTTTCTCTCCGTCACCTCCGTGGCCTCAGTCTTCAGGGAAATGACCTCCTTGGCTCTAAAGTCCCCCCTGAGATTGGCGTGTTCGCTCAGTTGACATCCCTTAATCTCTCTTATTCCAACATTTCAGGCATCCTTCCAATCGAAATCTCACTATTGTCAAGGATGGTTTCCCTCGATCTCTCTGATAATTTTTTGCTGGAGATGCAAGATCATACCATGAGAATGCTCGTCAGCAACCTAACTCAGTTGGAGGAACTCGATCTTGGGTTTGTCAATATGTCCACGGTCAATCCCACATGCTTTATGAACTTCTCTTCTTCTTTGATTTCCCTGAAGCTTTTACGGTGTTCTCTGTGGGGGAAGTTTCCGGAATTTATCTTCGGGCTGCCAAATCTTCGAGTTATTGACATATCGGGGAATGTCGATCTAACCGGCACCCTTCCTGAATCCAAGTGGAGTCCCAGTCTTGATTATCTGTCCCTTGAGGTTTGCAATTTCACGGGAGCAGTTCCCAATTCAATCGGAAACCTCTCGCGATTGACTTACCTGGACCTATCATATAACAATTTCACGATTGACTTGGGGATATTGTCAACCCTTGTGGATCTCCAGTTCCTCCTCCTATATGGGCTCTCCGTTTCGGGTGAGGATGCAAACTACGGGTCCTCATTGCCGAAGCTCCGAGAACTACATATGGGAAGTTGCAATTTGAGCAAGTTCCCTTCCTTCTTGTCTGGCTCAAAGGAACTGAGATTTCTTCACCTCGGGGGGAACAAGATTCAAGAGATACCCGTCTGGTTTTGGAGCATCGGAATTGATACATTGGAGGAATTGTATCTTAATTATAATATTCTCAGGGGAAGCATCCTTCCGTTCATTTGCCGGCTGACTTCTCTGTCCACCGTAGGGTTGAGTGGAAGTTATTTGACAGGTGTCATTCCTCAGTGTTTGGGTAATCTTACCAATTTACAATGGTTGGACTTGAGCAACAATTCATTGAGTGGACCGTTGCCATCCTCCTTGGCTAACTGCACATCTTTAATAACTCTTGATGTCAGCTACAACATGTTAGAAGGACCATTTCCCATGCCTCCAGCTTTTATATTCAAGTTTCAAATAAATAATAATCGTTTCGGCGGGAGTATTCCTCAGTCCATGTGCCACCTAACTTCTCTGTACAGATTAGACATGAGTCAAAATGATTTCAAGGGTGCTATTCCTCAATGTCTCGGTAATCATACGGAATTATCTCGCTTGTCCTTGAGCAACAATTCATTGAGTGGACCTCTACCACCCTCCTTGACCAACTGCACATATTTGTTGGTTCTTGATGTCACTTACAACAGCATCAGCGGTGCTCCTCCCACTTGGTTGTCCACAACATCCATTTCTGATCTTAATTTGAAGGCCAACAAATTTGGAGGTCGGTGGCCCCAAGACATCTTTCTCCGGTCAGCTTCTTTGGAAATTATTGATCTATCGGACAACAAATTAGAAGGTCCCCTTCCACTACCTTCTTATTTCATGAGGACTTATTCAGTTTCCAATAACCATTTTTCTGGGAGCCTCTCTTCACTGCTATGCAATGCCACCCATCTTCAGTTGCTAGACTTGTCAAATAATAGTCTCACTGGGGTCCTGCCTGACTGCCTAGAAAACATCACCAAGGGTCTTCTAATCTTGAACCTTCAGGCAAACGAGTTTCATGGTAAGATTCCAGATATTTTTTATGAAGGAAGTACGTTGACGTCACTCGATGTCAGCGGAAATCAATTCGAAGGCCCATTGCCAAAATCTCTAGCCCATTGTAAACAATTGGAAGTTCTGAATGTTGCCAACAACAAAATAGAGGATTCATTCCCCAATTGGTTGGGGGATCTCCCGTTGAAGGTGCTCAGTTTAAGATTCAACCATTTCTGTGGTCGTGTTATTATTTCCAGAGAAAATCATCCTTTCCCCATGGCAAGCATCATGGACCTCTCCCACAATAGTTTCAACGGAAATCTCCAAGATGAATTCATCATCGAAATGTTCGGCATGACAAGAGACAATAATTACGATTTTGGCAAACAATATCTACAGTTAAATTTTGTTGGGGAATATTATTCGGTGACGATCGACTTGAAAGGGATCGAGACAAAGATGGTGAAGATCAACGTCCATTTTGCGATGCTTGACTTATCAAGCAATCAGTTTCACGGAGAGATTCCTAAAAGCATTGGATTACTTAAATCGCTCAAAGGACTGAATTTCTTTCACAACCGCTTCACGGGGTCGATCCCTCCATCCATCGGAAACTTGACAAATCTGGAATCGCTGGACCTCTCTTCTAACCATCTGATAGGAGAAATTCCAAATGAATTGGTGAAGCTAACATTCCTTGGATTTTTGGACCTCTCATGGAACAACTTCACGGGGCCTATACCATCCGGAGGACACTTCAACACCTTTTTGAGTACCTCGTTCCAAGGAAATCCCGGACTCTATGGGATTCCGCTCACAAGATTGTGCGGTCAGGGATACAAGAAAGCACAGCCATCATCGGAAGGAAAGGATGATGGAAAGAAGGAAGGCGGGGGGTGGATGGTGTGGGAGTATGCTGCGTTGGGTTTAGGGACCGGAATGGGGATGGGGATATCGTTGGGATACATGGTGCTGGAAATGAGAAGGCCACTGTGGCTAGTCCGAATGGTCATGTCATTCTTACCCTGACTGGATTGGAAATATTAGTGGGGTTGGATGCATCCTTACCTTCTCACACCTCATCTCCCTCCTTCCTTTTCCTTTGTTTGATGCAGAGTTCCTCCCTCCTTTCTTCCTTTTTTGCTTTGCAGTGCTAGAGTTTTCCTTTCCCCTTTTCTTATTTGTGTTGGAATTTCTTCCTTCGTGGCATGAAGGTGGAATTAGTGATTTGAAGTTGTTGTTTTGAGGTAGAAGTGGGGATCCATTGTTCTGGTTTTCTTGAGAGTGTTTGTTCTTTAAACCCCATGTACAAACATAGCTTAAGCTCCTTTTAAGCTTCTCCTATGAAAGATCTGCCCGCAAAGCTTGGTGAACACTAATGCTGCCTTTACTTTTACCTGATACCCAATAACGTTTTGGTCTGTCATGTCCCGTACCTTTCGGATTCCTTGGTTTGTTAGCTCTGTGTTGGCTGAGATGGAATCTGGTTTGTATAATATTTTGTGGAGGACGCTTCACGATCTTTGATTTCAGTGATGGAGAGAGAGTGCAGTCTTCCATCTAACCAAGCTGCAAGAATATCCTCCCCTGAGAATATTTCTACTAAGAACGCTTGACCAGAAGTGAAAACAAGAGAACGCTTGACCCTTGTTTAAGATTAGATTGGTCTTATTATTTCCTCAATTCAGGCAATCCATCTGAAGGGAAGTGAAGGTCAACGAGCTGGCTAGTTCCTGTTTCAATCATCCATCTCATTTCAGAGTCGCCAACAGCTACAGCATCACCTAAGGACTCACCATTCATTCAGCATGAGAACCGAACCCGGATAACGAGGTGCCCGAAAACGGGAAAGAGCTTCAAAGGGTCGCAATGCACTCTATCTCGGATTTGGCATCCACTGGCAGTGCAGCAACCTGATAGGTGGAGCGTGCAGGGGGAGGCAAAGGGAAATCTGCAGTTGCATTCGGATCGATAACAAGTTAAACTCCAGTTTCGTAAAAAAATACATGGAAGGACACATCACATTTATTCACGGGGTTGGACCTCGTAGGCAAAATGTGATACTTACACAGATCTCAGGCAAAATGTGATACTTACACTTGGCATAGATCTCATTTACTTTCTTGAAATCCTTCAAGTCTGCCAACCAATGAGACACATAGTACATGGAACATTACTTTTCTGAAGCAACTGTCTTAGATAATCAATGCTTCAATGCCAAAAAGAATTGTGACTAAGAGGAGTTGCTTTTGCTTACATAATAGTGGTCATAACAACGGAAGCATAACTGGCGCCACTAGCTTTCAGTATTTCCCCCATGTTTTTGAGAAGCTGCAGTAGTTCAATTTCTCGATGTCAACATCGACAGAAACAGAACATTGTGAGAAGTAAACCGATATCCTTTTCTTGATTCACCACAGGAATGAAAGCCTGTGGAACTTAAAAATAGTCTCGCTAGCTAACTTTACCTGTTCCGTCTGCTCTTCTACATTCTCAGAGACAAACTTTCCAGTCTACAACAGAAAACGAGAAATGTGCATTACTACGCTAAGACCTGGGAATTCACAGACAACACAACAGCTAGCTGCCTTGGCAATTATCTTGAAGCAAGCGACACTTAAATGCTTCAGTTACTAACATTACCTGAGGAACAAGACCAAGAACGCCAGACACGAACACAAGATTCTGGGCCTTGATGGCTTGAGAATATGGCCCCAAAGCAGCTGGAGCTTTGTTTGTCGAACAGCTTCCTTAATACCTGCAACAACAGACTCATGAGCCAGGCCAGGACTCAGAAATCCTCAACAAATGTCTGCTCCTAGGGAATCCAGTAACAGACAGAATCCCATATCAAAACCCAACACAAAACCAGCCTAAAGACTGGACCTTTGCACAGCAAAAATCGAAAGCATTAACCCTTCTTCACACAATCACATTTTCCATGTTCAGGCCCGTCGTCGGGGAGGCGTTTTGGTCGTCTCCTGTTTTACATTATTTTCATTTCCCGATTTTGCCCCCACCTCTCCAATTGGGCCCGGGCTTCCAATGGGCTTAGGACATGAAAATTATGCCCATGTAATTGGGCTTAAGGATTGAGGCCCAGTAATAAGGAACACGGCCGTAGGAGAATAAACGAAAGAAAATCATGGGCACTACACNGGCCCAGTAATAAGGAACACGGCCGTAGGAGAATAAACGAAAGAAAATCATGTGCAACTGCACTGACTATTTCATTACACGCCGGCCGGAGCAAAATATGCTTGCACTGTCAAAAACGATGATCCTCGTCATTATCATGAACGCTGTCTCTACACATCGGGCATGAGCACTTCTTATCAGCCATGAATCCAAGCAACCCAGATGAAACACGTGGCCGCAGTTTGGCAGCCTTCTCCCATACTCACCTCCCTCGAAGTCCTGGGCAGAAACGCACAAATGTTTTCTATGAGCATGTATGTAAAAATAAGATTGCTTAGAGGGGGAGTGGGGGGATCTGTGGAGGGCACTTGCTTGCAGGCAGATTGAGCAGCTGTCATTTCCTCGGTCAGACAATGGAACTGCGAAAAGCGACACCGGAAGCCTCTTGATGCAGTCCTGAGAGAGTCCTTTCGTGGAGTCTTTAGTGTCGTAAATGTCAGAGACTTCTGTATAGCCAGTCTCGAGCGTGCTCACCTGAATCAAAGTCATTTCAGAACTCTTACCAGGCGATCATGTTCAATGTTCATGTCAAATGATTTCCCCAAGAGCAAGTAATAAGAGAATTTGATTGACATAGAGAGATAGGATCGGCTCGCCTGCCATTGATAGGCTTTTAAAACTGCTGGGCCAACCCATTCCACGAAGACCTTCCCATCAACCAAGCTACAGAACAGTGCAACCTGCCAAACAAGCCATGCCAATGGTATTTGCTAGTTAGAGGGGGGAGCATTGAATGCGATCCGCCTGCACGTGAAGCACTATTTTGGAAATGGGATTCTTTTTTTTCCTTTCATCGTCCAACTTTCCTGTGTGCTCTGCTGGGGAATTTTTATTGTCGTTTTACCTTGGACAGTGACTCTCCATTGATGACAAGCTCGAGCAGTTGAACCGCCGTGACAGCTGCTCCAGTCACCGCGCCGATCCCAGCCCCTCTCACAAAACCTGTCTCGGTAGTTTGACCCTTTAGAGCACCGGTAATAATGCCGACTATTGCTCCTCCTGCATCAAGCTAGAAACGCCACACCCTCCCGAATTATATCACGATGAGCGTAAAATAGATATTTAAACTTGTATACACAATCGCCCCATTCGCCCCCATTTCATTATCCAGCCTATAATATCAGTACATACAGGAGAGGGATCCTACGGCAGGTTTACATAAGGCAAATTCCTGATACCTCTAAAACTCCATTCCAAAACTTACAATGTGAGCATCAACACACGCCCCATCGCTCATGGCAACCTAAGCAGCTCGTCTCGCAAATTTTAACAGAGAAAACATCGGAATCGTGATTCACGTATGGATTAACCATGAATGGAGGGGGTTGGAATATTCAATTCTGATAATAAAATAAAGTGCTTCTTACATTGATAACATCACCATCCATCATTCATGGCAACTTAAGGTGTCTCAATCACCGGCAATTTATTTCTGACCGGGAGACTTTGTTTGACTTGATGGGAGCCTGATATGCTCTCCATGACTCATTCTTTTATTAATTACTCTTTTACATATTTTATAAACTTCTTTTTTCATTTTAACTAGTTCCAATTCAATTCATTAAAAAAAACTCTTTGAACAAATCAATTAAATTTGACTGAAAGGGATGAAAGAGAAAGAACCTTCTTGTCTGTGCTGTGCATCTTACTCACTCTGGTACAAAATCTTCTAGTTTGTGCTTTGCAACTCAATCTACTATCGTACAGAACCTTATGGTCTATGCTATAAGAGATCTATTGTTGATCATCTTCTGTAATTGTTATGAAGTGAAATCAAAGTGAATACCATCCAAATTCTAGGTGAAGAGTGGAGGTAAGCAAATTTGTTGAACCACTATAAAAGTCTTACGTGCATCAAACAAATTTACAATTACATTCATACGTTATGTCTTACAGAATCCTATCTATGGTTCTGTTTTACATAAGCTTCCTTTCGCTGTGGGACTAGTTGAAAAAGAGTTAAAAATCCTCAATTGGAATTTAACACTAATTCACCCCCTTCTTAGTATAACATATGCCAAATGGGACTCTAAAATTTAATAGGGAGAAGATCGCTATTAGTTTCCAATTTATCTGCATAGTTTAAAACATTAAAAGGGTTGAGTCAAAATTTTTCATTTTCTTATTGTGAAGATAAATATCTAATTCGTATTGCTTGACTTACCAAGCAATCGCCTTCTGGTGAGCGATTCCCATAAACATCGGATTGTTTAAATCGCCTAATGGCAAACAAAACTAGTTGAAAAGATACACGTTCAATTGTAGATAGAAGACAAATTATACAAACCAATATATTATAAGAAATAAAGAAACATGAATGAAAATTACCCGCCAAGATGAACAAAATTTACTACCGCCATATCATGTAAACAAAATCGGATCCTGAGGCCAGACCCATTTTAGTCCCGAAGGCCAGAGTCCGAAGCTCTGGTCCAATCCAAACCCTGAGTATGAGAAGCCTAAGCGCAACTTATAGCCCACGAGCTCCCAAGAAAAGCCAATTGTTGTTGTTTGATGGTTTTACACTTCACAAGTGATGCGGATGCGGGTGGATGCACCTTCTGATGCTCTCACGGTTCGAGCAGATCCAACGACATGATTATATGTGATGCGGGTGGACCTCTGCAAGAACGATTATTTTATGTTCTTTTAAAGTTATCCTTGAACAAAGTTTATCACTGAATGAGTATGTTTTTTTTTTCAAAACTAACTGAAATAAACCTCAAAAGCTTAAAATAGTCAATTCTTATATAAAAAAGTTGTTACAATGAGAGCATCAACCACACCCATCTCTCACGGCAAGCTAAGCACCCGTGCCGTCTCCAAGAGGCAAGAAGACTTGGGGCGTCGCGTCGATAGCATTTATTCCATTGACAACATCATCCACCACCCCATACATCGTTCACGTCAAGTTAAGGCGTCTCAATCGGCCATTTATTTCAGATCGGGAGACTTTGTTTGATTTGATGGAAGCTGCTGCTTTCTTTCTTTCCGAGTAATAAAGTGTTTTGCGTGGAGAGATGACTTCGAGATCCCTTCAAGATAATATGATTCATTATCACACATTAAATGTACACAAAAGAAATTGAAATCCCCAAATGAAAATATTTTTTTTGTTTGTATATATATAGAAAAGCACTTGCTTTTCTTATAACATTTAATTTTTTTTTATACTTACGAAAATGTGAAGGAATGCAATTTTACTCGTAGTGACCGACTGAAGAAAGTGAGTTGATGAAGGTGAAGGGAAAAAAAGGATAACAGCTAGGGAGGAGAAAATCAAAGTGTTTAAGTACGAAGTGAATGTAGCTTTTGCAATTTGAGCGAATGCCTTGTTATGACGAACCTCGTAATGCCATATGAAATTTACACCATACACAATTTTCATCCGGTAAATTAAGAGGACGAAATAAAAGGATCAAATTAAGATAAACATTTTGCAAATTCATAATTCAAACAATCCCACTGGATAGCTTATCATTTTTCTAAAACATTTCCACTGTTTTTTTTCCTCTCCAATTCTGATATCAAATTTTCCTAGGCATCAATGTATTCTACTGAAAATCTAGAAAAAGATGCGGCGGACCATCGATAAGTGTTAACTCACTAAAAAAAATAATCCCACCTCGTAAACTAAAAGTAGCGATTATAACATAATTTCTAAAACCTTCACATAGAACTTGAAAGCAAATCGCGAGTACCTTCCATATTTCTAGGCTTAAATCGTTGTCCTCTTCCCAAAGCTTTGTCAAACAAGTAATCAAATTTCCCAGAAAGTTCTTCCTACGTAATTGACTGTGGAAAAGTAATTTATTTTGCACAAAGCATTGAGTATCACATTGATTGGCTGACCTTGGTATACTCTACGGCATTCACTCTCAGTATACTCTACAAGCAAGTATGTATTCGTTCTTGCTTAAGCATTGTGTTTTTCTTTAATCTTTATTCACATTATCGAATTAAATATTGAACCCCGTCATGTTTAATAGTCAACGGAGGCCCTCTTCCAATATGATGCTAGGATATACAGATCCTTTATATAAATTAGTCACTAGTATTTTCTAAAAAATAGTTTATCTCAGAATAAATGATATTACTGAAGTAGTGTCTGTTCATGTACTGCTAGAAAGAAACATAGGAAACATCCATGTAATTCACAAACGAATTAAATTTGGACGAACTCCTTGGAATAGTCAATTTTCATCAAACATATTTACATTGACAGCATCTAACACCACCCCATCGTTCACGGCGTGTTGCTGTCTCCGATGGGTAAGAAGACTTTGGGGAGTCTACATCTCATCTCCTGTTAACCATCGGCCATTTATTTCCAACGGGGAGACTTTGACTCTGGTGGGCAAAGGCGAGACTAAGTTGTTTTCAGAGAATAAATTGTTGGGTGTTGGGCCAGGTCGGGGGTGACTTACCCACAGCCACCAAGATAATGATTAATTATCATACATCACATTTACACAAATAATATTGACATAATTCGAAACCCCAAAATTATTTACACTCATTTAAATACTTTTGTTGTTTTGTATTGCATGAAAAAAGCGTTCGTAAATCTTTTTTTTTAAATATTATTATTCAGACACCCTTCTAAATATGCAGGGACGATTGGAGCGGCCTAAGGAACTCACACTTTTATTAATTTCTCTATTATTACACATTATAGACTTGGGGCGTATCAATAGCTCATCTTAACCATATCATTTAATTCTAACAGGAACTCCGGGACCGGGAGACTTAGTCTGGTCGTTGATTTCGAAGAATGAATGCTTTGCACATGGGGGGACATGAGGAACCTTCATATTAAGTCTTTCTCCTCATGCGACTTTTATGTACGTTCATATATTTGTTACTGTAGAATGGATGACCTTTTGCTTTCATCCATGATTATCAAAACCAAATAATCATCTTAATCTCTTTTTGTAATAACAGTATTTACTAAATTAATGATTGTCTTTTGTTATTACTCGTGAAAACTTATCATGAAATTAGTCACCGCTATTTATTTTAAAAAATTTTATCTTGAAAATAAAACTTATGACTAGACGAGTGTCTTCTCGCAAATTAACAAAGAGAAATATCGAAAGTGGTTCACATATGGATTACATTTTGATGGAAGGGGTTGGAATATTCAATTCTGATAATGAAATGAAGTGCTTATTACATTGACAACATCATCCACCATCCCCATCATTGAACAAAGCTGAAGGAGTAATTTTTTTCAAACTAGCTGAAATAAACCTCAAAAGCTTAAATTAGTCGATTCTTATATAAAAGAAGTTGTTACAATGAGAGCATCAACACACGCCCCATCGCTCACGGCAAGCTAAGCAGCCGTGCAATCTCCAACATGCAGGAAAACTTGGGGCGTCGTGATGATAGCATTTATTACATTGACAACATCATCCACCACTCCATCCATCATTCACGGCAAGTTTAAGACGTCTCAATCACCGGCCATTTATTTCAGACCGGGAAACTTTGTTTGACTTGATCGAAGCTGCTCCTTTCTTTCTTTTCAAGTAATAAAAGTGTTTTGTGTGGAGGGATGACTTCTAGAGCCCGTCAAGATTAAAATATAACTTTTTGAACAAATCATTTAAAATTCTGAGTAAAACGGGGTGAAAGAGAAAGATGATTTTTTTTCTTTATTATAAAAGAATCTAAATATGGATCTGAATTCCTCCCTTGAGTATTTGCAGTGTGTCTGACTGTCCTTTCTAAGTTCCTTTTGTTTCATTGGTCACAAAACTTTGCCCAAAAAATGAGACGAGATGCAAGTGGTGGTTTCATCATCATCTTCATCCTCTGCTTCTTATTTTTACTCATGGCGTTACCGTCCACTTCTTCCTTACCCTGTAATCCCGACCAGAGACACGCCTTGCTTCGTTTTAAACAGTCCTTGTCTATCACTGGTCCTATAGTTGCTTCGTGGATGGAGGACGAGGATTGCTGCTCCTGGGATGGCATCGCCTGCGACAATTCCACTGGCAACGTCATCGGCCTCGACTTGACCAGTGCTGGGCTTCAAGGCTCTATCAATTCCAGAAGTCCACTGTTTTCTCTTCGCCACCTCCGTATCCTCAACCTTGCTGGAAACGACCTCCTTGGGTCGACCATCCCACCAGAGATTGGCGTATTCACGCGGCTGGAGTACCTTGATCTCTCTCGTTCGAATATTTCGGGCATCCTTCCGACCGAGATCTCACAATTGTCAAAGCTGCTTTCTCTCAATCTTTCGGATACTTTTTTCCACCACCGTAGCGTCATTGCTGGAAACAACCTCGATCTCTCTTATAATACTGGGCTGGAGATGCAAGATCATACCATGAGAATGCTCGTCAGCAACCTAACTCAGTTGGAGGAACTCGATCTCGGGTCTGTCAATATGTCCACGGTCAATCTCACATCCTTTATGAACTTATCTTCTTCTTTGATTTCCCTCAAGCTTTCATTTTGTTGGTTGGATGGGAAATTTCCTGAATTTATCTTCGGACTGCCAAATATACAAGTTATTGACCTATGGTGGAATTTCCATCTAACCGTCATCCTTCCCAAATCCAAGTGGAGTCCCAGTCTTGAATACTTATCCCTCGGGGGTTGCTCATTCATTGGAGCAGTTCCCAATTCAATCGGAAACCTCTCGCGATTGACTTACCTGGAACTATGGGGGCACAATGTCACCGGTGAGCTCGACTTGGGGATATTGTCAACCCTCGAGGATCTCCAGTTCCTCAAAATACCTGGGCTCTCCGTTTTGGGTGAGGATACAAACCACGGGTCCTCCCTGCCGAAGCTCCAAGAATTGTCTATGGGTAGTTGCAATCTGAGCAAGTTCCCTTCCTTCTTGTCTCGCTCAAAGGAACTGAGAATTCTTGACCTCTGGGGAAACAGGATTCAAGAGATACCGAGTTGGCTCTGGAGCATCGGAATTGACACCTTGGAAGAATTGTATCTTGATGATAATCTTATCAAGGGAAGTATCCCTCCATCCATTTGCCAACTAACTTCTCTGTCCAAAGTAGACTTGAGTAGAAATAATTTGACGGGTGTCATTCCTCAGTGTCTCGGCAATCTTACGGAATTACAAGAGTTAAGCTTGAGCGACAATCTATTGAGTGGGTCGCTGCCACCCTCCTTGGCCAACTGCACATCTTTGGGGGTTCTTTTTGTTGACAACAACAACATCAGCGGTGCTCTTCCCACTTGGTTATCCACGTCATCCATTTGCCACCTAACTTCACTACGCGTATTAGACATGAGACAAAATTACTTGACGGGTGTAATTCCTCAGTGTCTCGGCAATCTTACGGAACTACAGGAGTTAAGCTTGAGCGACAACCTATTGAGTGGGCCGTTGCCCACGTCCTTGGCCAACTGCACATCTTTGACATCTCTTTATGTCGGCAACAACAACATCAGCGGTGCTCCTCCCACTTGGTTACCTGCGTCGTCCATTTCTAATATTGATTTGCGGGCCAACAACTTTGTAGGTCAGTGGCTTCCTGACATCTTTCTCCGGTCAGCTTCATTGGAAAGTATTGATTTGTCCGACAATAAATTTGAAGGCCCTCTTCCAATTCCATCCGCCAATATTAGATATTATTCAGTTTCCAATAACCACTTTTCTGGGAGCCTCTCTTCACTACTATGCAAAGCCACCGATCTTCAGTTGCTCGACTTGTCAAATAATAGTCTCACTGGGGTCCTGCCTGACTGCCTAGATGTCACTGGTGGTCTTTTATACTTGAACCTTAATGCAAACGAGTTTCATGGTAAGATTCCAGATATTTTTCGTGAAGGAAGTATGTTGATGTCACTTGATCTCAGCGGAAATCAATTCGAGGGCCCATTGCCGAGATCTCTATCCCATTGTAAACAATTGGAAGCTTTGGATGTTGGCAACAACAAAATAGAGGATTCATTCCCCAATTGGTTGGGGGATCTCCCGTTGAAGGTGCTCAGTTTAAGATCCAATTGTTTTCGTGGCCATGTAAATATTGCTTGGAGTACTCATCCTTTCACGGCGGCACGTATCGTGGATCTCTCCGGCAACAATTTCGATGGCAATCTACCGGACGAATTCATCAGTAAAATGTTCGACATGAAGCGAGACGATAATTACCATTTTGGCAATCGATATATGAGATCAAATGATGGGATTTTGGAATATTACTCGGTGATGATCTACTTGAAAGGGCACGAGATTGAGATGGTGAAGATCAATGTCCAATTTGCAATGCTTGACTTATCGAGTAATCACTTTCATGGAGAGATTCCTAAAAGTATTGGATTACTTAAATCACTTAGGGGTCTGAATTTCTCTCACAACAGCTTTACGGGGGAAATCCCTCCATCTGTTGGGGACATGACAAATCTAGAATCACTTGACCTCTCTTCTAACCATTTGATGGGAGAAATTCCAAAGGAATTGGTGAAGCTAACATTCCTTGGATTTTTGGACCTCTCAAGTAACAACCTTACGGGGCCTATACCACTGGGAGGACACCTCGACACCTTTCCGAATAGTTCATTCAAAGGAAATCCCGGACTCTGTGGTATTCCACTCACGAGATCGTGCGGTCCGGGAGTACAACCACCATCGGAAGGAAAGGATGGTGGAGAGGATGGCAGAGGGTGGCTGGAGTGGAAGTACGTGGTGTTGGGTTTCGGGAGTGGGATTGGGATGGGGATATCGTTGGGATACATGGTGCTGGAAATGGGAAGGCCTCTCTGGCTAGTCCGAGTAGTCATCAGACTGGAAGCTAGTTATAGGAAAATGTCCAAGAGGAAGAAGGGTGACCAACGGAGGAATGGTCAAAGGTAAACCGTGGGAATCCACCTTAATATGTATTGAGGAATGTTTCTGGATTTTTCTTTTTTTTTTTTTGCTTCTTCAACATGATGATGATATGCTGTGTATTAATAAAGCGTGCAGCCTCTCGTACGTTATAAAATTACAATGTAAGTGAGTTTTATCCCAACCCCTGTCTATTTCTCCTTATCCAACAAGCTATAAAGTTAGTGCTCTCTTTGTTGTTGCATCTCCCGAAAGCAGGAACTCCTTACCACATGAAGATGTAGCTGCCAATTAAAAAAATCCAAACATTGAGGGGGGAACTCCCATAGATGGTTATAACAGTTGATCTTTATGTTCCTGATAAGCACATGTGTGAATTTTTCACTTTGCTGTTTCGAACAACCCCTTAGAAGAGTGAGTTTGGTGGTGTATTTTTTGAGACTGTGAACTATGGGGTTGTGTTTTTTGTCACTAAGCACTGGAAAACACACGAATTACTGTAAGAGAGTGCATTCAGATCAATAGAAAGAGGCATAAAAAATACTTGTTTTCGATTCACAAAATTACTTCAATCATGTGTATATATATATAGACATTAAATTATTTTCTTCCCATACAAACCGTCCCCATCGTTCAATGCCGTCTCCGATGGGTTTGGAAAGACTTGGATGAATATAAATATCAAAGTGAAACAAAGTGGTTGTGTTAAACCCCAAAATCTAAGCAAAGAAAAGAAATGATAGGGGGTGAGAAACCTTAGCTTTACTAAATTAGTTGTGGTCTGACTGTATCTCCAACACATGACAGGGAAAGAAGATTGTTACTTTACCACTTAAAAGGGATTAGGCATTTAAAAAAAACTATAGTGGGTTTAAAAAGCAATTTAGAGCGTTTACGAACGAGAAGTTTTTTACCGATCCGGCTGTTGTGGGAGATGGTATCCAAGATGTGGATGGGGAGCTCCTCCATAATTATTAAACCAAAAAATCATCATAATCTCTTTTTGTAACGACAAGTATTCACTAAATTGTCTTTCATCCACAATCTCCATCATTTATTTCTGACCGGGTGTCGTGGGTGGATCCCGGTTCCATATAAAATGGATATCCTCCCTTGACGATAAGGCTTCGGATTTTGAAAACGTGTCAAAGTAGCCACTAACTTATTTTAAATTCAAGTTATAAAAACTATAAAGATTCGTTAAGGTTCGAGAATTAGGGATTACTAAATCGCATGCATCACAAAGAAAATGGAGGCCTTTATCGTGTGTTTCCGATGTCCGATTTATTTGAGCTCGGTTTTAGAAAATGAAGTTGTTTGATATAAAAAATGATCTCGAGCTCAATAATGCTTAAAATGTCTACGTGAATCATTTTTAGAAAATATTTCTTAAAAATTGATTTTGGGCAAAAATGTAGACAATCATAGATTGATTAATGCCCTTAACAGTTTCTAAGTCAAAAAATAAATTCAAGGGAGAACCGGTATTTGTATCATTACTCGCTTTATATAGAAAGCCCCCGTTAGCGTTTGTACATCACGATGCTGTTTTAAAATAGGTTGACAGCGAACCTGGCGAGCCGTTGATGCCGTAACGTTAGTGAGTGCGAAGCCGTCTTCAGAGGGTCTTGATCTTCGAGAATCCAAATAATCCCCAGAGCCTTAAGTGAATGTATCTATTTGATGGTTGTACACCTCACAAGTGATGCGGATGCGGGTGGATGCAACTTCTGATCTCTTTGGCTTGAGTTTTGTGATTCGAGAACCTCTGCAAGAACGATTATTTCATGTTCTTTTAAAGTTATCGTTGAACAAAGCTCATGGATTTTTTTTTCAAATTAACCGAAATAAACCTCAAAAGCATAAAATAGTTGATTCTTAGTAAAAAGAAAAAATGTTGCACTGACAGCATCAACACGCGCCCCATCGCTCACGACAAGCTAAGCAGCCATGCCGTCTCCAACAGGCAGGAAGACTTGGGGCGTCGCATCAGTAGCTCATCTTAACCATATCATTTAATTCTAACAGGAACTCTGGGACCGGGAAACTTAGTCTGGTCGTTGATTTCGGAGAATGAATGCTTTGCACATGAGGGGACATGAGGAACCTTCATAGAAAGTCTTTCTCCTGACTTTTTGTGGACATTCATATATTTGTTAGTGTAGAATGGATGAGCTTTTTCTTTCCTCCATAATTATTAAACCAAAAAATCATCATAATCTCTTTTTGTAACGACAAGTATTCACTAAATTAGTTGAGGCCTGACTATATCTCCACCAAATGGCAGGGGTGAGAAACTTTGGCTTTACTAAATTAGTTTAGGCCTGACTATATCTCCACCAAATGGCAGGGAAAGAAGATTGTCACTAATTTAGTCCAAAAATTATAAGAGTATCGCAAAAAATATTTCAAATATATAGGGAGAATGTTGATGGAGATATTTGGAGATATTCGGGTAATATTCGGATAATATTACGAAGATATTTTTGGATTATTTATTGATGGCAAAAGACCAATATATATGTCTAGGTGAATGAGTATTATACACACCGGTCTTGGGGTACGGGAAACACTTAGAGTGAATTATGTACGGTGAGTCATCATCAGGGGGGCGATATTCTTGTAATTGTAATTTCGAATTTTACCTAGTGGATCTCGGAGGACCTCCCGTGGATGTAGGCATATTCGCCGAACCACGTATATCGCCGTGCTTTTTCGCTTTCTCGTTTATTGCTGACGACAATCGTGTCAAGTAACGATTTCCGTTGCGCTCATAGATTTCTACGAATTGTAGGTAGCCGAATAAATTTGGTCGACGCAAGGTCGAGCGTTGCAACAGCTACTTTACCACTTAAAAGGGATAAGGCATTTAAAAAAACAACCATAGTGGCGTTAAAAAGCAATTTAGAGCCTTTACGAACGAGAAGTCGTATACGGATGGTATACGACTGACGTGGGAGATGGTATCCAAGGTGTGGATGGGGAGCTCCTCCTGTGCGCATCGAACCAGGGCAGAGGAGAGAGGGATGCCCGGCAGGTGTGCCGAGTAGGGGAAGCTCAGGACCCACATACGGAACATGGCATTTACATGATCATTACAATTTGGTATGGAGTAAATTATGTTGTCCAATGAAATTATGTCCTTACAAGTTGTTTTCACTACTACTACTACTACCCGCAAGCATAAATCAATTCGAAAGACCGTTGCTGAAATCTCTATCCCATTGCAAAAATTTGGAATCCCTGGACGTTGACGCCAATAAAATAATAGATTCATTCCCCAATTGGTTGGGGGATCTTCCGTTGATGGTCATCAGTTTAAGATCCAATCATTTTTTTGGCCATGTAAATATTGTCGGGGGTACTCATCCTTTCTCAATGGCACGAATCATGGATCTCTCCCACAACAATTTCAACGGCAATCTACAAGACGAATTCATCAGTGAAATGTTCGAGATGACGCGAGGCTATAATTATTATTTTGGCAATCAATATATGAGTTCAAATAGTCGGTTTTGGGAATATTACTCGGTGATGATTGACTTGAAAGGGATCGAAATAGAGATGGTGAAGATTAATGTCCAATTTGCAATGCCTGACTTATCGAGCAATCAGTTTCACGGAGAGATTCCTAAAAGCATTGGATTACTAAAATCGATCAAATGTCTGAATTTCTCTCACAACCGCTTCACGGGTTCGATTCTTCCATCCGTCGGGAACTTGACAGATCTGGAATCGCTGGACCTCTCTTCTAACCATCTGATGGGAGAAATTCCAAAAGAATTGGTGAAACTGACATCCCTTGAATTGGAAATACCAGTGGGGTTTGATGCATACTTACCTTCTCGCGACTCATCTCCCTCCTTCCTTTTTCCTTTTCGTTTGTTTGATGCAGAGTCCCTACCTCCTTTCTTTCTTTGTTGCTTTTCAATGATGAGTTTTCCTCTCCCCTTTTCTTACCTCGTGGCATGAAGGTGGAATTAGTGAGTTGATTGTTTGAGGAAGAAGGGGAGGGAGGGTCCATTGTTCTAGTTTTTTCTCGAGAGGGCTTGTTCTTTAAACCCCATGTTACAAACATAGCTCAAACTCCTTTTTAAGTTTCTCCTGTAAAAAGATCTGCCTGCAAAGCTTGGTAAAAACTAATATTGCCATGTACAAACTCTGTGTTGACTGGATGGAGATCTGGTTCGTATAATATTTTGTGGCCACGCGTGCTGTAAAGTGGGGAAATTGAGAATCCCTTTAACACAGACATTGGTGTATTCATTGATAACAACTTTTTCTTTTCATAACATGTTCAATTGCTGCTGTTTTTTGCTATCCTGGAATGTTTCCTTGCTTCCAATTAAGAGGCATTTCATCTGCGTAGTAAAGAAATAGATTCTGTGATCTAAAAATTCTTGAGATCTTCTTCCAATAGAGAAATCTTTAAAGAAATAATATTTTGTTTGTGGCACAATCACAAAATTTGGAAAATTGAGCCCTTTTCTTGATGGGGAGATGTTAAGCAATAGTGAAATTCTATGAGAAGTATGAAACCCAAGCCAAAGAGAAATTTGCATCAATATATAAAAGGTCTATTTTTAATTCTGCTGATCATCACGACAATCTGTCTATTTTACCTTTTTTTAGTTTGAGCTCTGAAAACTGAGGCACCGCCCCGCCGCAGGCGAGACAACAGTGATGTGTTCGGGAAGGATGTTGTGGAGGGCGCTCGACGATCTTTGAGTTCAGTGATGGAGAGAGAGTGCAGTCATCCATCTAACCGAGCTGCAAGAATATCCTCCCCTGAGAATGTTTCTAGTAAGAACGCTGTGTAACTTTTCTCCTTGTTGTATCCTCCCAGGGGCATCCAATCAAGACCAGAGTGAAAACAGTTTGACCGCTATTTAAGATTAGCTTGGTCTTATTATTTCCTCAAATCGGGACAATCCGTCTCAAGAAAAAGTGAAGGTCGATGGCCGGGCTAGTTCCTGTTTTCATCATCCATCTCACTTCACAGTTGCCAACAGCTACAGCATCACCTAAAGACTCACCATTCATTCAGCATGAGAACAGAACTCGGATAACTAGGTTCCCCGAAAACGGTAAAGAGCTTCAAAGGGTCGCGATGCACTCTATCTCGATTTTGGCATCCAACGGCAGTGCAGCAACCTGATAGGTGGAGCGTGCAGGGGGAGGCGAAGGGAAATCTGCAGTTGTATTCGGATCAATAACAAGTTAAAATCTAGTTTCGTAAAACAATACATGGAAGGACACATCACATTTATTCACGGGGTTGGATCTCGTAGGCAAAATGTGATACAATTGGCATAGATCTCGTTTACTTCTTGAAATCCTTCAAGTCTGCCAACCTATAAGACACATGGTACAATAGAACATTACTTTTCTGAAGCATCTGTCTTAGATAATCAATGCTTCAATGACAAAGAATTGTGAGTAAGAGGAGTTGCTTTCGCTTACATAATAGTGGTCTTAACAACGGAAGCATAACTGGCACCACTAGCTTTCAGTATGTCGCGGGTGGATCCCGTTTCCAGTTCCATTTAAAATGGATATCCTCCCTTGACGATAAGGCTTCGGATTTTGAAAACGTATCGGAGTCGCCACTAACTTATTTTAAGTTCAAGTTAGAAAAACTATAGAGATTCGTTAAGGTTCGGGAATTAGGGATTACTAAATCGCATGCATCACAAAGAAAAGGGAGGCTTTTATCGTGTATTTCCGATGTCCGATTCATTTGAGCTCGGTTTTAGAAAAAAGAAGTTGTTTGATATAAAAAAATGATCTCGAGCTCAATAATGCTTAAAATGTCTACGTGAATCATTTTTAAAAAAATACTTTCATGAAAGTTGATTTTGGGGCAAAAATGCAAACAATCATAGATTTATTAATGCCCTTAACAGTTTTTAAGCCAAAAAATAAATTCAATGGAGAACCGGGTGTTGTACCATTGCTCGCTCTATATAGAACGCTCCCGTTAGCGTTTGTACCTCACGGTGCTGTTTTAAAATTGGTTGACAGCGAACCTGGCGAGCCGCTGATGCCGTAACGTTGGTGAGTGCGAAGCCGTCTTCAGAGGGTCTTGATATTCGAGAATCCAAAAATAAACCCTCGAATATTTCGTTATCTTGAATACGTTGAGTGAGGTACGTACCTTGGTTGTCCGCAAGGCACGCCCAGTAGATGTCTGCATAAAAAGCTAAACCAACGAAGTAAACTGTCCGAAGAAAGCTTGAAAGTTTATACTTTGATTGCTTCATTTATAATCTTTCCGTATCGTCTCGAATAAGTAGAATTAGGCAAAACATATTATGAATAGATAATAAAGATGGTAAAAGACTATACGACTGAAATTTTGAAAGTATGAATAAATCACATTTACGTGACTAATGTCAAATTTTTTATATGAGAACGAGGAATTCTCTTTTAGCCAAGTTAACAATTAAAATTTTGTATAAAATGATAATAATAATCAAAACGAAACAAAATACAGTAAGAAAGAAAATTAAAAGAATGTTAAAACAAACCCACAGCAAATAGGGAAGGAGGCCAAACTTACTTCTGTGAACCGCGGAGGTGGTCTAACACGTCCCGTTTTTTGTCTCGGTAATTCTTTCTTCCACAGTCTTGATTGCCTATAGCAATGTATCTCAGGTCGAAAGGTTTGGGATGTCCCATGTTAGCTCGGACAGATCCCCATGGAGAATCCGAATCCTCCCTTGCAAACTCAAGACCGTCTAGGGCTTCTCGGATGAAAGGGTGTATGTTGGGTGTTTCTATTTGTCATGAGCTCTTTGTCTGGAAGATGGTGCAGCCCGTGGAGTTGCAGAAGAGCTCTTTATCTGCAGAATGGTGCAGCTTGTGGAGTGCAGAAGAGCGGAAGTGTAAAGAAGAGAAGAAGCGGGAAGAGTATTAACTAAAAACAGTTACTTGTATAGGGTGGGAGTTCGGTTAGTTAGTTACAATAGTATAAAGGGTGTGTGGAGTTTGTTGGGGAAAAGGCATGCTAGTTTTCTGTAAACACTTTTCCTCTATTCTTGAGTTGTATCCATACATTCGACTGAATGACAGATCCGATTGAGTTTCGACCAGCAATCAATCCATCTGCATTCTCCTGCTTACTTCGATTGTAATCTGCAATCCTAGAAGGCCATTCCACTATTTCTTCTCTGATGCCAAATTCAATATGGAAAACCCAGACTGGTAATGCGCCGAGCTCCTCTCCCAGTTGGAGGAACTCAAAGAACCTGAGCGCATCATCGGTCTAGTAATTCCAGACGTCGTTGTAATGTCCCGACCTCTCTTCCCGTGGTCCAACCGTGTCTTTCCAGTGGAATGCATTCTGCAGCCACTCCCCTTTAACGTAGTCTCCGCCTGGAAATCTCAGGAACTTGGGCTTAATTTGTGCGAGCATTTGAACGAGATCGCTCCGAAAGCCATGCCCCGAGTATGTATCTTCTGGCATGGCGGTTACTTGATCAAACCATATGACTTCTTGTTGGTTGGTTGTGATCTGAAGTCTGGAATTATGATTTATCGCTGTTGGAGTACTTCTTTCAGAACCAATGCTTCTTCCACACCCTCTTGTTCATCTCGTCTATAGGGATCCCCTTTGTCTCCGGCAGCAGGAACACCACGAACGCCCCCATCACCAGTATCCATGCTGAGAAGAAGAAGAACATTGCCGACTTCCTCTGGCACGGCATCGTCAGGAAGGCCTGCACTATGTTGAAGTTGCAGAACATGTTCATGCTGACGGCGCAGAAGAACCCCGCGTTCCTCGTCTCCACTGGGAATATCTCGCTGGGGATTAGCCACTCCAGCGGCCCCCATTACCACGCGAACCCTGCCACGAAGAAGCAGACCAGGAACACCACGAAAATCGCTATTCCTCTGTTGACTTTGTTCGTCGACTTTAGCTGCCCCATCAACGTCGCTCCCATGGTATACTGAGCAATTAACGTCCGGATTGCTGCCTCCACCATCAACACCCTCCTCCCGGCCTTATCAACCGTGAAGATCGCGACAAGGGTGCTTACTTCGTTAACCAGCCTAGTGACCACTGCCAATATGAGCGATGCGTCTCCACCGAATCCCATGGTCTGGAACAGGACGGGAGCACAAAACATGATCACGTTGATTCCAGTGAACTGCTGGAACACCTGGAGGAAGGTTACACAGACAAGCTGAGGACGGTTCTCCCGCTTCATCAGGTTGCTGCTGCTGCTGGTGCTGCTTCACGAGTGTCTTTGAGCTGACACTTCTCCAGGGCCGACCATATGTCAGGACCGGAGTTGACGATGAGGTCAGAATAGAGGGACAGCCGCACGGAGGAGGAGGAGGACGCGTCGGCAGTGGACGAGGTGGTGGCATCAAGGAGGAGTTGACAGTGGCCGCTGCGGCCGCTGCTGGACGGGTACGGGCAGAGACGGGGGAGGCAGGGACAATTGAGGAAGAGCTTTCCCTTCTTGATGGTGACCATGACCATGTCGCCGACGCAGGCCGAGGGTGGAGCCTTTGGTGGTGTCATCGGGGATCTTAGACCCGACCAGAGCGAGGAAGAACGCGAGGCTATCCCCGTAGCGAGAGCGATTCCTGGAGTCGATAACGAAGGAGAAGTAATTCCTATTCCCCAGTTGACCACGGCGTGACCTTCCTCTTTCTCGGGGTGGCCATCTTCTTTGAAGTATATGCACTGGCATTCCTCATGTTCTCGGACAAGGTGGCGTGCTGGTTAAGAGCAAGAAATTCAAAGCCTTCAAGGCAATCCATCGTATCCAACCTTTGCAGAAAAGACAGCGCTGGTCTCGCAAGATGTCTCAACTGTCTCCTCAGTTTCTGCCTCAGGGAGAAGCACCTATTCTGCGATCGCCTCCTGAAGTTTGCCGGGCTAGATGAGACAATTGAGATGCATTTCTGGAACACCCGAGGGAGCAAGATCTGAGTTGTGTCTTAACCCAAGGGATCCAAATTCTCTCATCCCTCTTCGTGTTCCATCCATATATGCCGCCAACGGGGATTGGACGCCTCAAATTTGAGGACACATGTTGTGGCAAGGTAAGGGATGCATGCAATGAGCTTCGCGCTTGAATACGTCGCGGACGTCGCTGCTGGTTGCGAAAAATAAAAAGAATCAAAGTAGAGAAATTCGCCGAATTATACGGAAGTAAATGAAAGAATTTACCGGATTGTCAGGTAGCATAAGTCGCGGACGGAGTTGTCGAGCGCTTGCTTTCCAGGAGAGACGAGTTGGGGGTCGCGTCGACGGATGATGGGAGCTCGGCCGGCTGAGATATAACCTGATGCAGTTTCTAGCGAGAAAATAAAAAAAGAGAACGACCTATGACGACGAAGCTTTTTTTCTCTTTTCTCCGTCCTTCTGTCTCCATCTCTTCCCGGTCTCCCCTCCGAGTATCTGTGTGTAACTATTTATTATTTTTTCGAATCTTTTTATGATTTTTCTAGAGTTTTGTGGATTTTTGTTGATCTTTGATGATTTTCTTGATTTTTTGGAAGATCTGCTATGAAAAGCTGCAGTAGTTCAATTTCTCAGTGTCAACATTCACAGAAACAAAACATTGTGCGAAGTAAACCAATATCCTTTTCTTGATTCATCACAGAATGAAAGCTTGTGGAACTTAAAAATAGTTTTGCTAGCTTTTACCTGTTCCGTCTTCTCTTCTACATTCTCCGAGACGAACTTTCCTGTCTACAACAGAAAACGAGAAATGGGCATCACTATGCTATGACCCGGGAATTCGCAGACAACCCAACAGCAAGCTGCATTGGCAATTATCCAGAAGCAAGCGACACTTGATGCTACAATTACTAACATTACCTCAGGAACCAGACAAAGAACGCCAGACACGAACACAAGATTGTTGGCCTTGATTGCTTGAGAATATGGCCCCAAAGCAGCTGGAGCTTTGTTTGTTGCAACTGTGTTGAGTAAATTTGTTCACCGCTCGCCACCAAAAGGAGCTGAGCCTTCCATTACTCGAAACTCTCCATCCACACAGAAACTCACCTCCTCCACAGGCCGGAGGGACTAGCCACCCACCTATTTACACATTAGGATTTTGTAGTTCGAAGTCAGATATATTGCGATTTATAGTATATTAGATATGCTCGTGAAATATATAAGAGAATATATATCGGGGGAGATATATTGGATGATATTTGATTATATCACGAATATATTTAAATGATTTCCGATATATGTGGGGCCATTGTTCTATAAATAGATGTCGGTATACGAAGCGAAGGAAGAGACCAGAGAGAACAAATCCTTAGGGCATATAAGAAGAATACTTGGGGACACACGGGAAATACTTCTGGAAAGTGGAAGGTTTCAACCTGAGTTTGTACTTCATAGAATATAGTGAAATCTTAGTCGATTGACCGAACCACGTAAATTCTTTGTCTTCTTATTTTTCGTTAATTTTCGATTGACGATCGAATTCGGCTCAACTCGCTTCCGAGGGCTTCCGCGTGCGCCAACCATTGACATCAGAGCTCGATTGTTCAGATTCGAGATCCATGACCAGTGGCAAGTTCGAGATCGAGAAGTTGGATGGGAGTGTGAATTTCGACTCGTGGCAAGTCAAAATCGGCAGATATAGCGAGACATGCAGACGGCTGCCTTGGACTAGCAGAGGCGGATCGCCACAGGCTCGTGCCGACGACGGAAGCGCAGCCAAACCCAATGGCGACAACGGGGCCTCGCGCGCGGAGAACGGGCTTCGAAAGCTGGCAGGTTGAAGTTTCTTGCAGTGGCCGCGAACCAAGCCATTCCCGTCAGCCTCTCCTCGCCCTGGCCCGGGTAGGTTTCCCACAGCAGAACAAAGTACGAGGACAAGACAAAAGAAGTGTTTTGTTCAGGCCCGTCGTCGGGCAGGCGTTTTTGTCGTCTCCTGTTTTTCCTTATTTTGGTTTCCCGATTTTGCCCCCTCCTCTCCAATTGGGCCCGGGCTTCTAATGGGCTTAGGACATGAAAATTATGCCCATGTAATTGGGCTTAAGGATTGAGGCCCAGTAATAAGGAACACGGCCGTAGGAGAATAAACGAAAGAAAATCATGGGCACTACACTGACTATTTCATTACACGCCGGCCGGAGCAAAATATGCTTGCACTGTCAAAAACGATGATCCTCGTCATTATCATGAACGCTGTCTCTACACATCGGGCATGAGCACTTCTTATCAGCCATGAATCCAAGCAACCCAGATGAAACACGTGGCCGCAGTTTGGCAGCCTTCTCCCGTACTCACCTCCCTCGAAGTCCTGGGCAGAAACGCACAAATGTTTTCGATAAGCATGTATGTAATAATAAGATTGCTTAGAGGGGGAGTGGGGGGATCTGTAGAGGGCACTCGCTTGCAGGCAGATTGAGCAACTGTCATTTCCTTGGTCAGACGATGGAACTGCGAAAAGCGACACTGGAAGCCTCTTGATGCAGTCCCGAGAGAGTCCTTTCGCGGAGTCTTCGGTGTCGTAAATGTCAGAGACTTCTGTATAGCCAGTCTCAAACGTGCTCACCTGAATCAAAGTCATTTCAGAACTCTTTTCAGGCGATCATGTTCAATGTTCATGTAAGATGATTTCCCCAAGAGCAAGTAATAAGAGAATTTGATTGACATAGAGATAGGATCGGCTCGCCTGCCATTGATAGGCTTTTAAAACTGCTGGGCCAACCCATTCCATGAAGACCTTCCCATCAACCAAGCTACAGATCAGTGCAACCTGCCAAACAAGCAATGCCAATGGTATTTGCTAGTTAGAGGGGGGAGCATTGAATACGATCCGCCTGCACGTGAAGCACTATTTTGGAAATGGGATTCTTTTTTCCTTTCATCGTCCAACTTTCCTGTGTGCTCTGCCGGGGGAATTTTTACTGTCGTTTTACCTTGGACAGTGACTCTCCATTGATGACAAGCTCGAGCAGTTGAACAGCCGTGACAGCTCCAGTCACCGCTCCGATCCCAGCACCTCTCACAAAACCTGTCTCGGTAGTTTGACCCTTTAGAGCGCCTGTAATAATCCCGACTACTGCTCCTCCTGCATCAAGCTAGAAACGTCACACCCTCCCGAATTATATCACGATGAGCGTAAAATAGATATTTAAACTCTTAATACACAATCGCCCCATTCGCCCCCATTTCATTATCCAGCCTATAATATCAGTACATACAGGAGAGGATCCTACGGCAGGTTTACAGTAGGCAAATTCCTGATACCGCTAAAACTCCATTCCAGAACTTACGAGCCTAACCAGAACACATGCAAGAACTATTAAACATCGTACCAGGAATTCTCGCCAGAAAGAGAGAAGGGATCAAAGTGCAGGATATCAAAACAAAAGGCATGTAGAGCCAGTGGGAGGAAGGTGTAATACCCAGAGCGAAAATACAAGTGAAGACCCCAAGCATAGCCCTCCTGAACCCAGTAAATGAGAACCCGAAAATCCCCCGAATGTTAACAAAAATATCCCCAACAATGGCTGGAATCCAGCAGCAGGCCAGCTTCATCCTATAAAAGTTTCAAACCGATTATCAGCAGGGAAGAGATCAGGGAGGGGATTTGGCTTCTCTGGAGCAAATATTGCAGGGAGGGCAAAAAAAACAACACTCGGGACAGGTGAAAACTTAAAAACACCTCCTCCTCAATGGTGTATAAAAAGAAGGGATGGAGGGGTCCTCAGGATGTGCCAGAACTGCAGTAATTAATTCAGTCCCTTCCTAGGGAATGTAATGTTGTGATGGTGTCATGACCATTAAAAAGCATTCAATGAGCTTCTTGGCATCATCATATTACCCAATCATATTCCAATGACACCCGCCACCCACTTTCTGCATTCTTTTTCAAGTCAAAACGGGTTCATCTAGATTGAACTGGGCTTTTTTTGCATGCTTGATCTGACACTGCACCCTAAACCCAAGAGCGAGAAAGTAAGAGGTTTCGGATCCAAAAGTAATTTGTTGAAACTTTACCAACTTACCTAAAAGCTTAACCAGCATAACTGAAGATAGGATTGGCTCAACTTGAATCGAGGCTGAAATCAGTCAGTCAGGCAACTCATGAATGCGTTGTCATCCGAGATTAGGGTGCGGTTTGGATCAGGCTTCGGCCCAGTTTCATCGGCTGGCAATCGTGCCTGACATGTCGGCCTGGACAATTTCATGACAATAAAAAGATATATATTAATGGGGTGTGGGGGTGCAGGGAGGAGGTGGAGGGCAACTTTCACTTGGCCCATTTGAATCTTCCTCGTGATTTCCTTACAATTTGATTTAATATAATTTAATTTCATGTTCCCAGGTTGATCTTCATACTTTTTTGTTGTTTTGGGTCTTAATAGAGTGATTATGTCACCAGAGCCAAAAACTGGTCTAACATTGTTAATATATATATATATTAACAACAAATGCCAATGACTCGGAAACTCAACTTCATCCCCCACCCAAAAGACAATGTCATCTCATCATATCTCCCCCCCAATTCATATTTGAGAAGTAACAAAACCAAACAACACCTTTGTTTGTTCCCATCGAGTTGAAACCCCTCCAGGAATCAGTCAAACGAAGCTCCGTCTGGTGTTCTTTGTGTTGATGCGATCCCGAGGTTCTTGTGCTGCTGATATGGCGGACGTTCATAACCTCCACGGCAATAGCTTTCACGGCAGCAGCGGCCTCCATATCGCCCTGAGGAACAACAGTGATTACGAGGAATCCGAGGTCTGGGACATGCTTGGCGACACTGGCCTCTCCCCTGCCTTCTACAGCGAGGACGAGCCTAGGGTCCTGATGAGGAAGAACAGGGCCACTGCCATCAGAGGGATACCGAGGCCTCAACCCAGTTCGGGCGCCTCGAGGGTGCAGAGGTCGGCTGCGGTTGATATACCGAGCTGGGGTAAGGATTCGAGAGGAGGGTCTTCCTCGTCGGGGAAGAAGAAAGAAGCACGCGATAACTCGGACGATGATGACGAGAAGGAAAGGGAGAGCGACGACGAGGAGGAGGACTTTGGGGAAGAAGGGGGGTATGGGGACTGTGAGCTCCCGCCGCATGAGTTCATAGCGAAGAGGCTAGCAAGGAGCCACATTTGGTCGTTCTCGGTGTTCGAAGGTGCGGGGAGGAAGCTCAAGGGGAGGGACCTCAGCGCGGTCAGGCATGCCGTCCTGGCCAAAACAGGGTTCCTCGACCCTCCTTCGAACTTGGACTTGAGCAACTAGTATGACACGGTGTACATACAGCAAAGGCGGTCGGGTTCGTATTCCTCGGGACAAAGAAAAGGGAATCATATCTTATTTCAAGTGTATGAAAAGTCCCCCTGACAAAATTGTAAATATTTTCCACCGTTGACATAGAAGAAGGGTGGTTCTCGCAGTTCTCCCTCTTACGGCCATGTCAATTCCAATGATTGCATATAAAACAAGTGGTTTTTTTTTAATAATTTCAAGTCCAAAAATATTTAAAAACATAAATTAAGTAACTTTAAAATTCTATAAATAATGTTTTAAAATTAAGTTAAAAAAAATCTGTTTTTCATTAATTTTTTAATTTCGATTCTGACTATCTTAAACCTTAGAAAAAATATTGTTTGTATTTTGTAAATTGAGATTAGATTTTAAAAAAAAAACACTAATCCAACACCAAATGCAAACAAATATAGGCCGAACTATGATTGAAACCTCTTTACCAATTGGTTAACCTTTAGGTAAAAAAATTCTTTATAACTCTATTTTTTTTATAATATTATTTGATAAATTTTATTTAAAAAAATTAATTAAAAATTCACTGACCCGCCAGCAGTTTTCCCAATCCCCCGTTTCTTGTCTTGTCCCTAATGTTCTGGGATCGATCGCCCTTTTCACGTTTTTTACAGAAGAAACGTCACGGATCACGTCACAAATCACCCCCATCTTAAAAACAATCAATTAAGAAAAAGTGTTAATATCTTTATTACAAAGCAAAAGCCAGATAAAAGGCCCATGAAAACCCTGCAGCCGCCACATGTGATCTGCCATGCTACACTCACTATAGCAAGTAGACAAACACCCCACTCATAAAAACTCAATGGGATTGGAAGATGGGGATTGGGTGTTGTGATGATAATGTAATGTGTGTGTTTGTGGGGGGTGATGAAAGATTGCTGGACTGGACACCCTTGGGGTGGAGGAGAACTTTCCTAGAATCTTCTTTGACCCTATCCTCCTCATGTTTTTCCATCCTTCTTCTGTCATGATAATTGATGGGAAGGAATTTCATGCATTCGTGTAGTTTAATGTTTCCAAACTGAGACCGGATCAGATGAGCAGAATGGGAAATGACAGGACGTGACAGGACAGGACTTGGTCGGTTTGGTAGTTTACTCATGTAAGACTGTTTGGCGTCTCATTTCCTCTGGTATGGTTGTCAACTAATAATGAATGGAAACTGCATTAGTCAGGATAAGACAGGCACGTGTTTGTTATGATCCGTAAGAAAACCCCCCAAAAATTAAATAAGTTCCTAGTAATTAATAATATTAATCGTTTATAGGACTCATATCATACTATCTTAAAATTTCGTTTTATAAAAAAAAATCGTATAACAAGCTTGCTTGTACTAATACTATCAACGAAAGCTTCTATGCGAGAGATGGGCCTTAATCCATCGGCCCAATTTTATCCGCAGAGTGGGGGTGGCCCATTTATTGATTGGACCTGGCCCATTGTTTGAGCCTCGCTTTTCTTTTATAATTTCTTCTAAATATTAATAACAATAAAAAACCATCAAAATTATGTATATTTATTCTGGAAAAAATTGATTAAATATGACGATAGCGTCTTATTATGATCGACAAAGGGAGGCAAAAGAATTTTACATTGATTGAAAGACAATAATACTAATAATAATAAAAAGGAATGTTTTTATTTGTTTGGGTTAGTAGATGATCTCCGGCATATTATTATCCCAAGGGAGGAGAAAGCCGAGTTCCGCCATGGTAGAGCCCGTGAACAAGGACGCCATTTCATGCAGGTCTAGCCCAAAGCTGCCTCCTTCGTCGTCCTGCGCTCCTGCTGCACATCCCGCCGTGCTGGCGTCCAGACTCCTTCCGCAGTTCGCTTCGGATGGGATGGCGTCGGACTGCTTCGTCGGATCTTCTTGCGAGGGGTCGATTCCCGGGATGGGGCTGGTGTCACGTGTTATTATTCCTGCATCAAGAGGGTCGACGATTAAGTACTGGCTTCCTCGAGAAAGCGGCTGAGCGGAAGGGAACCGAGCTGACAAGGACTAGCTCCGTAAAGAGACTATCTAAGAGCAAACTGCGATCGAAACATTAAAAGTCCTTTGTTATCGTCTCCGGTCTCGCTAGAAGCTAGGGAAAATCAAAACCGGGATCAAAGGCTAAATTACCACGCTATGCAACTCCGTCCACTCGCCCCGTCCAGATGTAAAAGCGTATCCAGTATGCAGTATGATAACATTAGGATTTCTCAAAGGTGGCAACAGGGGAAGACAGAATGATACGTGCATACTTATATTTGCCACTGAAAGTTCGAATTGAACTGAACGAGACATACCTGATGGATTAGCCAAGTCAGTCGCGGTATGATTCATCCCGCTCTGGGAGTGAGTGTCCGGAAAATTGTTGTTTGGCATATTCGCCCATGCGCGAGCTTCCCTTGTCACGTCCTCAAAAATCCTGAGATCCGAGTACAGGAAGCTGCCGCTGCATGACTCCGCAGTCTTCATAATCCCGGGAAATTGTGATTGGCTTGAAGGGAGCTCTGGGTTCACCACGGAGAACGAGCTGGGGCATGGCATTGACCCCACTTCCATCTGCAGAGAGCTCAGATTGAAGTTCGAGGGCGTGTCTGGAAGAATGCCGTGTGAGGATGGCACTGAAGGATGGTCATTCGACGAGGCAGCCCCGACTGAGATCGGGAATGCTGCAGAGTCGCAGTACCTCTTGTGCCTGGTTGGCGGAATGGGAAGAGACGACGTATCTTGCAGCAGTACCGAGCTTTGTGTCTGGTCGAATAAATGGGTGGCGTTGTGGAAACCAGACTGAAACTGGCCTTGGAACAGTGGGATGGCCGCGTTGTACTGCAGCAGGAGGAGCTGGTTCTTGACGAATGGCGACTGCTGTGGCAGAGGTAGCGGAATGGCCTGTCTTGGCTTCTGGCTGCAAGGGTACAGAGGGAGGCCGTCACGAAGGTGGCGCTTAATTCTCGTGTTCCAGAAATTCTTGATCTCATTGTCTGTCCTTCCGGGTAGCTATGCAATCAAGAACGAGGCATCATCAATGACTTTTCCAACCAAACTAACAGTTCAAACAGGGACGCATCACCGCAGAATACGATTGATAACAAGAGAAAGGGTATAAACGACGAGGTTCTTTTGATAACTAAACAACGAGGTTTTGTCGCAAACTCATGTATGACGACACTGAACTTTCTTCTAGCCCCGACAACTCGTTGAAAACGAGGAAAAGGAAGGTTTTCTTGGAAGGAACGGGAAGAACAATGAATGGTAATGCACGCTAATCGTTCAGCGAAAATGATTATTGCCGCATCAGCCAGGCAGTTGCCGACAGCAGGCGAATAGAGCAGTCATCGTAACCAACAGGGATGCGAGCCTACGGAGAAAACAGACTTTCCTCGCCTTAAAGTTCTTGACTGAGGTTCATTCGACAAAGCAGAAATTCCTGCACACATTATCGAAACCTGACAATGCGAGAGCGACCACCGAATTCTGAACCACCAGTTTTCCTAACTTACCTGCGCAGCCATTCGAGCCCACTTATTGCCAAGCTGGGAATGAAGCTCGATGATCAACCGCTCCTCCTCGGGGCTGAACGACCCTTTCTTCAGGTTCGGCCTGAGGTGATTCGTCCACCGAAGCCGGCAACTCTTCCCGCAACGGAGAAGGCCGGTCTTCTTCCTCACAGCATTCCAGTTCCCTCCACCGTACCTCTCCACGTAAGCCACCAGGGCCTTGTCCTCCGCGGATGTCCACGGGCCCTTCTTCAGCGCCACCTCCCCGCCACCACCCGAGCCACTCGAACCCTTCAGGCCCTCCGACGAGCTCGCGCTAATGCTTGTGCTCAGACCCGAATTCATATCTCACGACCCCAAAAAACGCAAGTAGCAGTAGTAGACGAAAACAAGGAGGAGGAGGAGAAGTCGGGGATCAAATCCGACAGGGAGGGGAAGGGGAGTTTTTGAGTTTATAATGGGGGAAGAGATCAGGACAAGGAGGCCGACATTGGTTTTGGAGAGTTCTGTTGTCTGTTCCCATGACAATGCCAATGTCGGCTTTGTTCGGGTAGAAACTGTTGGTCCGAGGTTTGGGCAGGCATTCCATCCTCCCACCACCCGACCTGATAAAAAGGACAGCAGCAACATGAAAATATGAGGCAAATTGTAGGTGGGAAAATAAAAAAGAAGGGGGAGAAACAAGAAATTGATATTATCTGATTATTGGTGGCATGGGTTACAAAACGAAAGTTTGTAATAACAATAACAAGAATCAAGAGAAATCCGATGAAATAGCTGTCGCAGTTAACTTCATAAACTCTTTAACCTCGGCAACAAGATTACACACAATTTAAGCCACAATTAGGCAAGTGGGTGGTAACAAAAACAAAAACACACGATAAAATCCATGTATGGAGTTCGATCTCAGGTGGGGAGGAGGCTGCTGCTGGTGGAGCTCCTTCGGTTTCTCCGATTGACTACTATGAGCTTGAACTGTTTGTCGCCGGATTTTAAGAACCGACGCAAAAGATCCCCCCAATTTCCAAGATCCCATTCGCTACCATCCCAAAGTTAAAAGAAGAACAAAACAAAAGGCACGTACTTGATTTCTCCGGCCGGGGGAGGAGCGGATGATTGTTGTTTCTGTCACTGTCTGCCTTCCCTCTGACTTCGAAGTATCCGGAGGACCCGTCCATCTCCTTCAAAGAAGGTCTTGTATGGTAAGCCGGACAGATCTTCGCGTGCGAGAATCATAACTTACGGGTTGAAGTCCTATATGTGACGACGACCACGACCAGAGACCCAAACTTCCCCCACAATGTCAAAGTCAGTCGTTTCAAGGGAGTTTTGCACATCTGGATGATGGGGATTGACATCATCTGACATCATCTGAAAAGTTATTTCGAAGAGCCCCACGCACATGCCCGTTCTGATTCTCCAGGGTAGGGTAATCGCTGTTCATGTCTGTCTATAACTGCAAGGCCAAGTCTGGCTGCTGTGAGTCGACCATAACACCTGGTGACTGCTTCACAGGAGATGCCGGTGATTGGAACCCGATGTTTAAGTCTGGGGGGAGGGTGTCTTGTTTCAATCTGTGTTGAGCCGTCTGACGAGGAGAGACACCTCGCCAATGTGACTGCGGTTGAAATCTGGAAAGATCAGCAGGGGTGGCCTGGGCCGAGAACAGTGCTTGGGGATGAAAACATGCCTCGTTGAAGGTGAAGGCAGGATTTTGTACCAATCCTCTAAAATGGAGACCGTTCTTTTCTGATTGAAATTGAGCCCCAGAAGAAACTGGGAATTCACCTCCACGAACAACCGCAGGTTGCTGACGACTCGCATGATTCTGCAACTGGGAAATGGCTTGGATTTTCTGTGCTTCCACGTTATGCATGGGCTGTTTGATGCCTCCAGTACCAAATGTCATCCATGAGCCCGCAGCAGCAACGTTACCTGATGTATCCCTAACGGATGAAACATTTTGACTCACCCGGTGATTATCAGCAGGACTCGAAGGAGTTTGCTGTCTCTGAGCCTTCTCACTCCACAATCTCATCATCTGAACCGGGTCACTTAACCCCTGATCTCGTTGAGGAAGGAAAAATGAAGACACTGGCATCTTATTTGTGCCAGCAGTAGTGCAAGGAGCTGCAGCAGTCCTGCCAGCATCCAATCCATTTTTCGGCACTTCTCCATTTGGCACTCTTCCTGTGGTCCCTTTGATATCAAACTGTGCAAAAGGAAGTGTCTGCCTCGCAGGAACACTCTTCGCTGTACTCTCTCTGGATCTTGAAGACAAGCCTTCTGATTTCGTAGGCTGTAGATTATTTGTGCTGGATGGCGTGGCTTCCCTAGACCTTGGATCACTGACCCTTGAATTATCTAGAATCTTCTCCTCTGGAGCATGGGTAGCATCGCCACTATACGGAGGCAAGGAAGGCAGCGAATTCAATTCGAATTGCTGGACAGCCCTAGTTTCATGCTGGGCTCGGTTGTTCGAGCCAGGACTTGGGATGTGATGGCTCTTAATCGTCTGGGAACTGAGAGAACCTATAGGATTACCATGAAAACCAGCAGATTGTCTTGCATCTCGAGCAGAACAGTGAGAGGCACCTCCCATAGCAAATGGCAGCGTCTTAAAAGCCGCGCCTTCCTTTATGGGGAACACATCTCGCGGCAAAGTTTTTGCCATTGGAGGAAATTCACTAGTACTCTTATGGGTAAATATTATCGGGGTAGGAACTGGCTCATATTCTGCAACCCATCCACGACCAAACTTACACTCGGAAGGCAAAGATTGCTCAATCCTCTCGGAAGCAATCTTCCAGGCAACTGGTCCGAGGCTCGCAGCAAATCTAGCCAAGCTCCGAGCATATGAATACTCTGCCTGGAGTCCAACCTGATAGAACAAGCAGATAGCAAATGAGCACAAAGGCAAAGCCACAGGAGAAGGAGACATGACAAGATTTTCACATTACATACAGCCACAAGCTGCCTGATTTCACCCTCAAAGGTCGTGAAGATGGAGTTCGATCTGACCGCAGGATGGCTTGACACGTTATATGTCGCTCGGCGGTTCTCATCTTGAATGCACGGCCTCCGGAAATTTTTTGATGAAAATCCTCTTCCTATGTTTGAAATGATGTTAGTGAGAACTTTATCACCACAGAAACTTCCCCGTCAAAAGAACATAAGACATCGACGAAGTCAGGACACATGTTTAAAATCCTTTTATAATCGCCAGATGTCTTGATAAAAGGAACATGAAACTCGATCATGTGACACAGCACTGAATAACTCAGTATAGGTACATACCTGCAGATAAATCTTCGGCCTTGTCGGAGAAATTTTCTGCAGAAGCAGCACAACCATCCATTAACCTGTCATCGACTCTGTGTTTCTCAGTATAAACCCCTTGATTTGAAGCAGAATTTGAGTGAAGATCCCCAGCTGTTGAAGGCATGGCATCTCCAGAGATATCAGAACTCAAAGGTTCTTGCATGGATCTGGAGAAAGGCTTAGGTGCCAACTTCTTTATAGAAGGGCTAGATTTTACTCCTTGATCAGACTTGACATATTGTTCCGGAGATTCATTGTCAGTCACCACCCTGTGCTCAACTTTATTCTCTTTTAATGACCGCTCATACTTAATCCTCAACTTGAGAAACTTCTTTCTCCCAATCTCTTGGATGTTACGTGCCTTTGCACAATTAGAAATTGAATATATTCAGAGAACAAGCTACAATGCCATATTAGCAGAAAAATGCAGACCTCGAGGAAAAACCTGTTTGTGGTATACGGTGTCTGATGCATTATATTGCATTGCATTTGTACAAATCAAGAAAACATCACTCTGCAATTAAGAAAGTAAGCCTCCCGAATTAGTGAAAGACTAGAGGATACGGACAGTGAGCATATCTCAGGAGGAATAAAGGCTCTTTACAGACTATGATGCAAAGCCAGTAGCTATATAACAGGAGCTCCGGGGAACATCAATGGTGAAATCATAAATTATAGTAGAGGGTTCAAACTCAGATAGGGTGAAATATGAAGACATAAATTTCCAGGCTCAATAATTGCTGAAATCTTATCGCGACAAATTCTAGCTCCATTTATTTTTGTAAGCCTCCACAGGTTCACAAAACAAAGGCATTTAGCCCAATTCAAAATGCAAGACCGCAGGATGAACTGCTCAATATTGTTTTACTTGAAGAGCACTTCTTTCAACAAAATGAAATAGAGGGAATGAAAGATCACAGAGTTCATATTGCCCCAGTAACGAGAAGGTATTATTCACCTCAAACTCATTTAATGTAGCATATGATCCATTTGCAAGCTTCTTCCTAACTGTGGAGAAGTCCATCGGTTTCTCAATTATGTCATGATAATCCGGGAGCTGAAACAAGCAACATCCAAAGCTCAACATGTGACGGGTGGAAATGAAGGAAACCACCCCATGCATAGCATCTAACCAAACCTTAACAACCTAATAAACAAATCTGAAAGGGAAAACTACAAACCTCTTCAAGATCAACCGGCTCTGCATAAACACCGTATATATCCTTCCTGCAGGGGACAACAGGTCAATCACAAGTGTACCACAACTAAATAAAAAACATGATATCCTTACTTTTGAAGCCTGTCAAGTATCAACTCAAGTGTCTTCTTGTCAGGCAATGGAACTTCGGACACGGATTCTGATGGTGTCCCTGATCCACCCCCACACAACGAATAACAGAAACGCCACATGAGATACAAAGAAAAAAAAAAGACAAGATTGATCAGAAGTCCACGCCTCTCAAGTTGGCAAAAAAGAAAAGAGAAAGAACGAAAGATCAGTCAGCAAAGCTGTAAGCTAAAAACTCACCAGGAGACTCGTGTCCTTTGGAATTCCCCTTCCGTCCACTATCCTGTCAAAAACCACAAAGACCACCAGAGAAAAAAGTAACTCAGACCCACAAATCCTTGCATCACACATCCCCTCCTAAATAATTGTAGCACCCAATATTTATATTAAATACTAAAAAACACCCCCAAAAAGGCCACTCTTGGTGAGTGCTCCCGGAGATACAGACAGAGAGACAGATCAGACAGAGACGGGGGACGCGCACGCGCACGCACACACACACGACATCTGCAGAGGGACACCATAAGTTAACAAATAGAGACACAGAAACGTTCAGTCTCGCCTTCTCACTTCATTCATGTAAAGGATAGAAAAGAAAGAAGGAGAAAGAGACAGACAAGAAACCAACTTGGGTTGGTGTTTAGAGAGAGACAGGTAGAGAAAGAGAGAGATAGAGACTCCCCAGAAATAATCGATGTGAGACTTTGGGTGAAAATCCACACAAGCGTGTTGTGATCAGATTGCTTTTGGGTAGTTATTGACGGTTGACCAGACAGTTCAAGTCCACTCTGCACCCCCTAAACAACACCCCTTTCCCTCACTCCCCCTACAAAACACATGCACCCAGACACGCACACGCACCAAAAACACACTGTTCTGTTCTGCTCCTTTTGCTGCAACTAGAGCTGGAAGTGGAAACCCTCTATTCCCCACACACGGAACACAACTCCAATTCAACGAATTCAAAGGAAGGATTCATCCCGGCAGGCACGTACCTCCTCCTCCTCGACGTCTCCGTAATCACCCTCCCGGTAAGTATCGTCCAAGTCATCATCCTCTTCCTCCCTGCCACTAATCCTTCTCTTCTTCAACACTTTCCCCTCACTCCCACTCCCCACCTCCTCCCCCTCCGTCGCATCACCTCCCGCCTCCGATTCAGAATCGCAGGTCTCACGAGCACGTCTTCCGCGCGCCCCTCTCCGCCTGCTAAGCTTGACTACGAGCTTCACCTTCCTCCCCCTCCTCAGCTCCACATCCTCATCCTCATCGTCATCGTCCTCACCACGCAACACCTCCTCGTCCTCCCTATCCAGCTCGAAATCGTCGTCGTCGATGAAGTCGTCGTAGTCAATGAAGCTGCTGTACCGCACATTCCGACGGCGGTGACTACGGCGGACGTTCCTGACCTCTCCAGGTGGCGGGGAGGTAGACTTCCTAGACAGATCCGGCTTCGGGGGCCTCCCTTTCCTCGTCCTCCTCACGATCTGGCCCATCGCTGACGTCACTAAAACCCTCCCTCACTCCCTCTTTCCTTCCCCCCTACTCTGTCTTCCAATATCCTTTTTCTTTCCTCCCTCCCTGCCCCTCTCTCTCTCTCTCTCTCTCTCTCTCTCTCTGTCTGTCTGAGAGTATTTCTTTTCTTTCTGCCTTTTTTTTGTATTTTTTTTCAAACCAAACAGCCCGCTGTGTCTGTCTCTCTCTACTTCCACTCCTTTTCTATTTTCCTCTTTTTCGCGGGTTCAATAATTGCAGATGGTAAAAAGGCAAAGGGGGAAGGGCGCGTTTGCTTTGGACTTTTGTGTGTTTGGAGAGAGAGAGAGAGAGAGACAGTGTTTGGTCGAAGCAAAGGCTTGGATTTTGGTTTGGGTCCGAAGCTGAGGTTCGGCCTCGGGCTGTGGCGATCCGGGTGTTGCTTTGGGGGGATTAAATTTATTGGGAAGGGGGGTAAAATGGTAAAAGCGGTGAGGAGTAGACCGGGTGCAACCCGTTGCCGACGAATTTTTTATTTTATTGTATTTGAATATTTTGTTGTAAGTAAATGCGTTTGTCTTAAGCTGGACGATGATAGGGGGAACAAACAATCAACAATCCATACATTATTCAAGGGAATTAATTATACAGAGGAGTGCCATCTGTTCATCCTTGAATTGATCTGAGATAATCCTTGTTGTCCACCAAAACCTACCAAAAAATTAAAAAGGAAATCATTTAGGAAGGAAGTGAGATGATTCACCAATCCTGTGACGGAACAAGTATATGATTTGATGAAGGATTGATATGATAACTCACGGTTTTCCTGCCTTCGGGATCGATGAAAGAAAACGACTGCACGTGACGGTCGTCCACCCCCGGCGGCCTTATTATCCTCCCTCCAATCTCCTCTGCTACCAGCGCCACCGTGGCCGCGCTCCTATAGACGTCGTCTGTCCCTATCGCAAGCTGCCGACCGGCAACGACCCTTGTCGTTGTTAGTTTCGTCGTTTACATACACAACAAACGTAGGCGTAGTGATGCCGCATGACTCACGTGTACATAGACGTCGCCCGGAATATACCGAGTGATGTTGTAGTTGTACTTGAGCTCCACCACGGTCGTCTGAGTCTGATCGGACCCGTATCCCATCATCGCGATCGCAAACTGCAAATACGTGGTTAATAATCCGTTAGTTGTGTGGTTAGGAGTTTGGACAGAATCTGATCGTTGGAGTTGTGTTGGTCGGAATGTGGTGCTCTTTACCCCATTCTTGGGGCTGTCGTAGCTCATCAGCATGTTCATCCCCAGAGCCTGCATAAAACGAATCTGGAATTGAGTCGGCGTTCCCTGCATACGGCAGCTGGTTTTGCTAGGGGAAGTTTTCGAACCTTCTCATAGAAGCTAACCGAGCGGTTCAGGTCGGTCACTTGGAGCATGACCTGGCAAAGGGGTTCAGGGGTCGGTCCTCTCTGAAGGAGCTCGAAGCTGTATCCATTGGGGTCCTCCACGAAGGCGAAGACCTGAGAACCCCCTCCCATCGTCCCCGGCTCGCGAGTGATCTTTCCTCCGTGCTGCCGGACCCTCTCCACAATCGGGTATATCTGCATAATCATAGCAACTTCTTTACATCAGCTAAGCCCAGACATCGCATGAAAAATTAGAAGAGCAAATCACTCTGATACCGACATCTTGAGCCGCGATCCCGAAATGGTCGAACGCGGTGCCGCGTTCGTAAGAATCGACCCCGTAATCTGCATATCAATCAGGACACACAAACACTCAGCAACCCAGTCGTGGAATTAATCACTTCACCAACTATCGATCAGGGCTAGGCCAACTCACTGTACAGAAGTTCGATCCCGAAGTGGGATTCCTGAGGTCCAAATCCAACAATTGCTTTGGTGTACCTCTCCTCAGGGAAGTCCTTAGAGCTCAGCACCTTCATCCCGAAGCATTCCGTGTAGAATCTACAGAAACAGATCATCGCCATCATCAGGCCATGCAGGGACCCACGATGCAAATCCGCAGCGCACGTAGGGATTAGTTACTCGATGGTCCGGTTGAGATTGCCGACTCTGATGACGGCATTGAGGAAGCGGCGGTTATCGTTCCTCACCCATCCTAGGACATCTTCACGAACATCGACTCCGTGGCCGGACGCCGCCATGACGGTCGATTCGAGGACCTGGTGTGGGGGGCATAGACAGAAATCGCGGAACATCAGCAGGCAAACAATTAAGATCACTGAGGGGAGTAGGAGAAGGATTTGAATTACCAAGGAAGATTACAGGAGGAGAAGACAGGAGTATGTGACCGGAGTTTCTTTGTGACGAGGACATTTGGGATTACTACGTGATGATATTTTTATTTCATCTCTTCCTTACCAGAAATCTTAGTAGAAATGTCAGAAAGGATTGGCTTTTTTTTTTAAATCTTTTTAATCACTGGGAAAGACTTTTGATACAGGCCAAAACTCAATGTCTTTGACTTTCAACGTTCACATCGTACAAGTGGGAAAAATTTTCGATAGTAATTATTAATTTTTTTTTTAAAAAATAATGTACCAAAACTATTTTCATGAAATTCGGTTTTTAGAAAAAATTCATTGAAAAAAGGGGAATTCTTCTTTTAAAATACTTAGTTACCTCAATTTTTTTTAGCTTTATTGGCTGAAATTAAATTTATAAATTAAATTAAATCTACATGATAAAAATGGTTATTCAGTACACAATAGTATTGTTAAAATAGTCCTCAACTAAGAGAGTCAGAACGCACTGGCACAAAATTCAGCATTAAACCGTAATTACACTCGTCCTAATAACAATGGTTTGTACATGGATCCTTGAAGAAATAGACTTCTTGGTTTTTTGGTTTATTGAAGGTAGAAAAGATACGAGAGATTGAGAACTAAGACGCCACTGCCGCAATTATTGCCCTTTGGAGACAAATTTCCACTACCTAATAAGTCGGCCTTGTTCTCATCTTTAAGTTAAGATATTTTTTAAGTTTGAAAATTGGAATTATTTATTTTATTTTGTAAAATATTAAAAAATGTCTCGACTGTAACGAAACCAGGCCTTTTTTCCTCAAACAAGTATCAAATGGCTGTCTATCATTCATTCTAGGCGGCGGAAATTAAGCATTGTCTCGAGACTTTGCCTGGTCAGTAATACTTGGCTTGCTTCTAGACTCGTCAAAATCGAATTCTGGAAATTGAAAAATTGATGGTGTGCCAAGACATTTGTTGACCAAGTGGCCATAAAAAAGCAATAATAGTAATGATAATGGACCTAGACGTGGCCCATATTTAGGCCCATTTCGAAGGACAGCAGTGAGTTAAGATGGGCAACGTGGTTGGTTCAAATGGTGTGGCTCGAATGAAGGTTTGATTACTATTGGCGTCTGCGTAACTCAGGTCTTCGTCGGAAGCTCTCTAATGGGCTTACTTTGGATGGGCCGTGTATTTTTAATGGGCCTTAATTCTGTAAATGACAGTTTAGCGATCCTAAAATCAGGCTCAGGCCCAGAGTTAAAACTTAAACAAATTGGAGAAAACAAGAAGTTTGACTATTGAATCCGGACCTGGCCAACCAATGTGACAGTAGAAGAAGAAGATACGTGAAGGCCGAGGCGTTTGACGTGATCCACAACCTGGTCCATATTATTTTCCTAAAACACTTCCCCAACCTCCCCCCCCAAACCCATGAAGATTGAGTCGTAGCACGAGGGACGTCATCGGTGTTCTTCAATCCCACCACATTCATCATCGGAATCCTCCTCGTCCAAAACGTGACGTTAACGATGTTGCGAATTTGCCATCCATCCATCCAACAAAAGAAACCGCGTTTCTTTTATTAAGAAAAAAAAAAGCACAAATCCCGCCGAGAAGAACGGCTCCCACCCACCCCAGTAGTTCATAAAATTTATACATAAAGAATGAATGATATCCCCCAATTTCCCCCTTCGGATTTGGTCAAAACTCTTAAAAATATTAATATATATAAAAAAAATGGAAGAAACCTTTTAGTTATAAAAAATATACGTAAAAATTCAATTTAGGATAATTATAAATAATAAATTACCAAAATGAAACGGTCCATTTCCCTCTTTTTTATTAATTTAACATTTCTTTATTCATTTATCTCTCTCTCTATCTAACACACGCACAAACACACACACAGACATTCTCTCTCTCTCTCTATCCGCCTCCCAATCTGGCAGACGGACGGCGTAACCGAAATCCAATCCCATCCGCAGCAGTGGGGTGTGGTGGCGTCCTCCCCCCTTAATGGAGGGTGGTGGTCACTCCTTCGTCTCCAAGGCCAGGACTGCCTTCCATTCCGCTGCTGCTAAGGCCGAGCGCGTCTTCTCTGACATCAAATCCGATCTCAAGCACGATCGCGGAGGTTGTCCCCCACCCCTTGCTGATATTTTTAACATAATCTCTATTTCCACGCTCCTTCCTTCGTTTCCTTCCCCTGTCCTCGGCGGGCGGCGCTCTTCCGAAATTTTAGTTGGATCGGGTGTTTTCGGGGGGATTCCTGTTTTACTATGTTTGACCTCCCTGGTTTTAATTAGCGGTGTTGTATTAGCAGCTGATTTCCTTTTTTTGCTTTTTTAATGGCGGGGGAGTTCCTTTTGAGCAGATTTTGATAGGGAATCGCCTGTTGATTCTGGAAAAGTTTCGGAGGATGAATCCGCGGTTGACTCCGGAGAGTCAAAGGTGATTCTCATTCTCGTTGACTTCGACCCACACATTGTGTTGTTGGGATTTAATCCTGTTGGTTTCTCCTCGATTTGTTCTATCTTCTCTGCCGTTTTATTCTTTTGTGGGATATTATCTGAAATCTTCTGGTTGGATGTGATTCTGTCCAGAGTTACAATGCATCGAAGAACCTGAGGTGGAAGACTCCCCCAATTACGGTCGGGAAGAAGCAGGACTGGCAGGGCAAGCTAAGGAATATAAGGATAGGGAAGAAGGGTGCGGATGATAGCGAGAAAGCTGACGGCTCAAGGATGTCTTTCCCTATTTATGATGAGAATCTGTACACTTTGAATGAAAAGGCTGATGTTGAATTTAAGGTGAGTTGGGCTGTGGTGCCCATTAAGGATTCATCCTATAATTCGGCTTCATAGCTGGTGTTTTATGTTTATGTCATGCGGGGGAATATATACGTGGCTGATTAGATCGGGCTTGTTATGATCATGAAATGCAGTGAAGGCATGTGTGATAATGCTAAAGTTCTGTTCTTTTCTATTTTATGGATCTTAATTAATTGAATTTATGTGGTGTAGGTTCCAGATCTAGCATCTATATTAGAAGGCCTGATTGCTGGAAACACTGAGCGAATTCCCACATCATCTGCTGTCAAGCAATTGGCAGTGGCTGTTGAGTGAGTGTTGGAGGCTCGAGAAAGGCCATCCATGTCATTTAAGATAGTTTTTGCTGTAAGGCTTTTGTATCATAAAGAAATTATTCCTTTGGCAGGAATGGGAAGAAGTTTAGCTCAATAAAGGATATCTTGACATCAATACGAGATTCTTCCCCAGCAAGGGAGAGGACAGGACTGAGCCTATCTGCGGTGAAGTCACTCGTCCTCCGGGAGAAGGATGAGAAGTTGGAATTTGCGGACGAGGAGAGAATGTCGTCTTTGGTCTGTCGATTGTTTGAGAAAGGTACAACTAGTTCCATCATCTCTACTCTCTACATGCATCTACTTCAGTACAGAACGTTGTCCTCTTCGTGCCTGCATTATTCTGTGACGATCTGTACATTTGTTTTAATATCCTCAAGATATTTGCAGAAGGGAGCTTTCTTTCTAGGAAGACAGATTCTAATTCAGAAGCCATTTCTACAAATACATTACCAAGAGATATCCATGCAGTTCCTCCTGAAACCTTTGTTGCAAAGCTATCTGAGGTTATCGGAAGTTTGAGAACGATGAGGGACATGGCTCTGTTCTGGTGCAAAGCCGTAGATGAAGTATGTGAGGCACCTTGTTTAGTGTCTGTGTTATATTCTATGAATACCACATCATCTTGTTTTTTTTCAGCAACTAATTGGTCAAATTGTCTTTCTGCTTTTGAGTCCTTGTCTTTAACCCTTAACTAATGAGACTAAGGTGTACTCTTGCAGCTGCGGAGGCTCTGGTCCGAGGAACAACATATATCTGGCATACCTCCGGATTTGGTTCCAGATCTTAATTGTTGTCTTCTATACCAACAACTCCAGGTTATCAACTGTTGTGTATCACGGAAAAGACGCCACAGTGCCACTGTAGAATCATTGGATTCCAAGATCAAGGAAGCGGAAGCCACTTCTAAAGCCGAAGAATCTGCTTCACAGAACTACTGTTATTCTTGCCCTGATCTATATGCAAGATTAACTACTGGGGAAATGGTTATGCGTCTAGGAGCAGACCACCCATGTCCCGACCTAACCATGTTGGAAACGGGTGAACCAGTGTACTCTCCAGTAACTCAGGTTTGTCCAATGATCTCATTTTCTTCGAAATGGTGTCCCGTTAAGTTCTGCCTTTTGACTGTTTGATGGTTGCATGCCGTGCAGGAAGGTCCCTTGCTTACTGAGGATCTCATAAGAGAAACAGAAGAATTTATCCTTCGGACAGGGAGGTACACAAGTAGCTGTCTTATTCATATCTTGCTTATTTTAATGTTGACCTTCTCTCCTCACTCATGAGCACGGTTATGTGATAAAAAACCCTAGCTTTTATGAGTTGGCATTCTGGTTGTATAGAAATTGAACTTGACATTGGAGAAGTCTTGTTTGGCTACTTGCATGTCCTAATATTCGAATACTATAAAGATATTGTAACTATTAGAAGTGGATTTTGCCAGACTAATTACCCACATTTGGCCCCTCTCCTATTAAGAAGTCATTGAGCTTCTTTGCAAGCCATGAAGTCAATGGCTGATCTATGGTTATACGCTATAGAAAACTTTCTCCTGGTGTAGTGTTGCACAAATGGCACTGACATATGAACTGCGTGGAAACAGCATTCTTTTGTTCAATGAGTGAGCTAGTTAACTCAAATGATGATTGCACCTTGACATACTTAAATTGATGCGGCTTCAGTGTCGGTGCTGGATGCTCTCAACTCCTTTCTGACATGCAGGCTTTCAAGGTTTGCTGTGCGGTTACAACTTCTTACCAATAGTCGTCTAATTCCTGACATAATTCTTTCGGACAATTTATCTCGATCTGCCTGCGTTTTGATCAGGCTGCTAATCCTGGCTGCATACTAGAAGATTTTGTGAGGTGGCACTCACCTCCTGACTGGACAGAGGCAGAAGAGGTTCCAGAGAATGAGAACTCCCCTGATCAATTGTCATCCAAAGGGAGATTGAGCAGTCGAATGCAGAAAGAAGGTTTTTGTCTCTCTTCTTTTCCTGTACTTTGTCTATGTGATATTTTACACGTTAGGGCAACATCCCCAGGTGCAGGCAAGTTCATCCTGGATGAGTTGTTGTGACTCCATGGGATTTGTTGGAGAATTTTCTGTGATTCTAGTTCGGCTGAACTCTGTTTTATTCATCAAAAGGATTGATCTGTATTGCTCTTGCTTTAATTATCATTAATGCTGAAATTAAAATTTTCTCATTTTAAGGTAATTTGTGGCGTGAATTATGGGATACGTCAAAGCCCTTACCAGCAGTCAAGCAGACGCCTTTATTTGAGGAGGATCTGGCAGTGTGAGTTGTCCTACGCAGATGCGGTGCTACTTTCTTGCTTTGGTTTTTCTTTTCTTTTGCTGATATGAAAGTTTGTTGTCATGGCCAGGGAAGGCATTCTTGATTACTTCGAAGACATTTCACCTTTGGAGCTTTTCGAACAGTTGTTTCGTTCCTTGGTAAGATACCACTTGTCAGAAATCTTACCCGTGCATGTTTCTAATGCATTACCAACTGTGCGTTTTTTTTCTATCCTGCAGCTCACAGTAGGACTCGTGATAGCAGAAACTTCACTTTCGGCGGATGAAAATTTGTCAAAGCTGTTCAGTGAATACAAAGACTATGTAGTTACAACATGTCAAGCTCCTACTGTTGCAGACAGAGTTGGTGACTTATGCCAGGTAGATTTTATTCACTCTTCATTCCATACAATGTGCCCTGTCAACTAAACGTGTTTTCCCCGCACTCAATGGCACAAGAGCGCCAGAGCACCTTTGTTGGCCCAACTATTCCGAATTCCATATTTTTATTTTTCTTCTATTATTCCTTTACAAGGTTTATGAGACAGTGGAAATGATGCTGTTGAAACCTGAAGATGCCCAGAGATTGGTAAAGCAGCAAGAAGAATCAAACAGCAGCGGGGGCGAGCCGAGGCGCCTGTTCAAGCGGCTCAACTTCAACTTTGTCAACCGGGACAGAAGCCCCAAGGAACAAGACCCAAGGAACGAGAAGCCGAAAGAAGATAACCCGGTGCGGCAATCATTGAGCAACTTCTTCGACAGCAAGTCATCACTGTTCTCGAAGAAGCCCCCAAAGCCTTGCAGCAGTGCGTCGTCCCCTGCCGAGAGGCCCCCGATATGCCCAGACGAAAGCGACTGGACAATTGTTTAGGTAAAACAAATGCTCCTTTTTGGTCCCCATAGTTGTCAATCCTAAATTACTGTATATACCGAGGTTAAAAAGGGAGTAAAAAAAAAGAGTATAAATAGGACGACGGACGGAGACGTTGCTGTCTTGGAAGCAGGTCAGAGCGTGGACGAGACAATAATGGCTAAAATTGCCTGACGTAGGATTTTATTATCTAGACTTGTTATGTTTTGGGGACTACAGAGAATATATACACATTTATAATCAATTATGTCCAGTCGTAATCGTTATTTATCCACCGAATTTTCAAATTGGTGATCTTTTTGGGAGAGGGGGAGGAGGTGGGGAGAATCAATGTATATATTTCGCGAAATATTTTTCCGATAAATCTTTTTCGAAACATACATGTTGCGTACCTGCAACTAAAAATAAATGTACCTTCACAAGAGGACATGAATTATTATTAGAAGAGATTCGAGATTCTCCGGGACTCGTTAACTACTTTAACAATGGAATTGTCAGCAGAAGTTTCTGCAATGAGGAAGAAGAATTTATGAAAGAAAGACGTAAATGAAAATGAATGGTTGCTCGCCTGTGAAGATACTGGACGGGGAAAGAGCGCGAACACGTCGCCCACGAGTCCTGTTTCTGAGTCCCGCGATCAAAAATGTTGCTGGACAGAGAACGTGGGTTTCTCCCTGCAGATTTTTGCTCGAGTTTTGCACTCCCGTGAGATTCCAAGTCAAGATTGAATCAGGAATACTTCCGCTTCTTGGTGGTTCGGCTTCAGCATCATCTTCATTCTTTGTAGGTTTAGCATTCGTTTTGGATCGCTCACGGGATTTTGATATCACCGGATCCTTTTGCTGCTTAGAAGCATGTAAAAGAACTCATCGAAACACCAGCAGATTACGGAAGCCCGACCTTTAAGAGAGACTAGCAGATTGATTGTTCCGTCTTGTATGGGGAAGGAAGGATGAATAGTGGAAGAGAGGATCGAGAGCACGAGGCTGAGGGGAATTTAGTATTATTGGCGGATATGCAGGTTCTCCCCATGGTGGAGAGGTAGTAAGTCATCCAGCGCATAGACTGTTCTAAACATGATGCTGGTCATCCAGATTGGCGGCACATCTTCGCCCCCTGTTGACGTCGTAGTTTTTTTGATCTCAGCCGTATCCGAGAAACTAATACAAGGCCGCGCGCGCACAATATATTATTAATCACCTTATATGAAATCACATGATCACTAAGTGGGCTCACAGAAAGACTTCACCCATTTCAAACCATTTCGATTGACTATGTTCTGAAAGGCCCCCAAAAAAGTATTCCTTCTGTTCCTCCCGAAGATGATGCGGTCGAGAAGTAAGCTAACCACTGAAATTTTGTATCTTAGAACATGGGATGACAGTGTAGGATCATAAAAACCCAGATAATGGATATCCATCGTCAATCATTGGGCTTTCTTGCAAATCTAGGCATAATCCAGTTAGCTTTGCAGAATCCTTGTTCTTCAGGCCGCGTCTCGAACTATGATTTCGACAAATACATTGTCGTTAACCGTAAGACGTGATAGTTTAACCCACCGTTTTCTTGAGAATGGCAGTCTTCTCCAGATTTGATTGAAATTAAGAAAAGGGTAGAATGGAGGTGGGCAGTTGGGGGGATATATGGTTTGATTTGCAAGTTAAGTAGGGATGAGATGCCAGCCAGCCAGCCAGCCCAACAAAAGTCAAGGAACAATTAAATGGGCCTAATAAAAGAAATCAAAATGGCGGTCCCATCTTCATTTCTTGTGTCTCCTCCATCTTTGACTCTTGACATGGCCCGGATAAATAGTCAGAGGGGAGGGAGGGCTGCCTTTTAGCTATCCATGTGCATGTACATGGTAAAATACGGTGTTTTGTTATTCCAGCGTGCTAAATTACGAAATATTTTCGAAATGGTCGATTAAGAATTTAGTGCTACATCGAGATCACCTAAAAAAATTAAATAATACGGTGTTTTAAACACTAAATTTCCTTTTAAGGGGTTGAACTTCGGTGTTACGGTACAAACACCGAATTCTCAACGTTAATCAATGAAATATGAGATGGAGGTGTCATTTGTTTGTTTGATAGGTGTACTTGTAGTTGTCTCTCGGTATGATGTAAGGACCGGATGATATGCCTTTTTGATGAAGCTCATGCCCGGGGGGGGNAGTTGTTTTCCTCCCTCCACCCCCCCAAAACTCGATCCTCTCCCTCTATATATACGTCATATTGTCGTGCCACCGTAATATACTCCAAACATCTCACTTACTCCCCCCCACCTCTCTTGTCCCTCCCCAGTAGTTTGCAGAGGAAGGAAAAGAGGAGAAATGATGGGCTCCAAACTGCTCATCCTGTTCCTCCTGGGTGCTTTTGCGTTCACCGCGACCTCCCGGGTGCTTGTTTCAAATGAGAAGGGTGCTACCCCCGTCGACGAGCAAAAAACTTTCTACCGTGGTCCTGGCTATGGCGGAGGATTGGGTGGCGGGGGAGGCTACGGTGGAGGTGGCGGAGGAGGGTTAGGCGGGGGAGCTGGCGGAGGATATGGTGGTGGGGCTGGGTACGGCGGGGGTGCAGGTGGGGGACTGGGTAGTGGAGGTGGTCTTGGCGGTGGCGGAGGAGGAGGCTATGGACTGTCTCTTATACACATCTAGATGTGTATAAGAGACAGGTCTGGTATCATAAAGTAGGCCATCCTTGTTCTGAAGTACTACCTAGTATGCCCTGTAAAATGTCTACTGCTGCTACTTCTTCTTCTTCTTTGGGTACCCAAAAACAGTAACCAACCCTTTTTAGCTGTTTCTGTCGATTGGTTGGTTGGTCGAGGTTGCCCCCCACAAAGGCATTTAACACTTCTCTTACATACCCACGGTTATCAGCTGAGATCATGACTTCCTTCAGAGTTCAATGCTTTTTGCCAGTTGTTTTCCTCCCTCCACCCCCCCAAAACTCGATCCTCTCCCTCTATATATACGCTGTCTCTTATACACATCTAGATGTGTATAAGAGACAGGGCTTTGGTCCGAGGAAAAACATATAGCTGGCATAACTCTGGACTTGTTTCCAGATCTTAATTGTTGTCTTCTATACCAACAACTTCAGGTTATCAACTGCTGTGTATCACGGATCTCTTATACACATCTAGATGTGTATAAGAGACAGACTCTGGACTTGTTTCCAGATCTTAATTGTTGTCTTCTATACCAACAACTTCAGGTTATCAACTGCTGTGTATCACGGAAAAGGCGCCACAATGCCACCGTAGAATCATTGGACTCCAAAATCAGGGAAGCAGAAGCCACTTCTAAAGCCGAAGAATCTGCTTCACAGAATGACTGTTCTTCTTGTCCTAATTTATATGCAAGATTAACTACTGGGGAAATGGTTATGCGTTTAGGAGCCTACCACCCATGTCCCGATCTAACCAGTGTCTGTCTCTTATACACATCTAGATGTGTATAAGAGACTACATTTCTTCAATACCTTCGGAACTTAGCTTTCACCTTTTAAACTAATAATAGAGAAAATTTACCAAATATTCGGAGGTTAAAGAATAAATTATAAATTATTCCTTAAAATTAGTTATAAAACCAAAAAAAATACAAAGTAAAATTTTTTTTAATAAATTTCTTATAGCAAATAGTATATGACGTAATGTTTAAGACAACTCGTGTTAACTAGAGGACCATGTTTAAATTGATTAATTAATTATTTTTCTTAATGTAAACCCTTAGGAATTCTCGTTGTTGCACTGAGCTATAAATAGTTGTCGCGGTCGATCNTCCAAACATCTCACTTACTCCCCCCCCTCTTGTCCCTCCCCACCAGTTCCTGAACGTGCCCGAGTAGTTCGTGAGGAAGAAAGAGGAGAATGATGGGCTCCAAGCTGCTCATCCTGTTCCTACTGGGTGCTCTTGCGTGCACCGCGACGTCTCGGGTGCTTACTTCAAATGATCAGAAGGGTGCTGCTCCTGTTGATGAGCAAAAGACTTTCTTCGGCGGTCCTGGCTATGGCGGCGGACTGGGGGGCGGCGGCGGAGGAGGATATGGAGGAGGTGGTGGGGGAGGGTTTGGCAGGGGAGCTGGTGGAGGATATGGAGGTGGGGCTGGGTATGGTGGGGGTGCAGGCGGGGGACTGGGTAGTGGAGGTGGTCTTGGCGGTGGCGGTGGAGGAGGCTATGGAGGCGGTGGCGGAGGAGGATTGGGAGGTGGTGGGTATGGTTCTGGGGGAGGGTATGGTGGCGGAGCTGGTTATGGGGGTGGTCTAGGCGGAGGAGGTCTTGGAGGAGGCGGAGGAGGAGGATACGGAGGAGGTGGCGGCGGCGGACTCGGAGGGGGAGCTGGAGGAGGGTACGGGGGAGGGGCTGGCGTTGGAGGCGGATTCGGGGGTATTCCTTGAAGACAATACATTATTAAGAACTTAAGAAAGAGTATGTTGTTGTGTCCAACCATGCCTACGTGCATGAAAACGATAATGTCTGTTCGTATCAACATATGCTGTCGGAGTCGAATAAGAATGTAACGTGTGGACATTCATAACAAGTTGTTGCAAAACAAGCAGCATTTCATGTTTGAAGGGTCTAACATGATACAAATGACGTAGATTTTTAAGAAATTACAAGACACCGCCAAATCTCACAGCATAGATTTGAGGAAGGACTTGCCAGGGATGGATGCCTCACATCGTGGACATCAACATGGCACGGATTTTAGCCCTGAAGTCATTATCCTCCGAGGGGTTCTGTCCGAGGGATGAAACCGTTACGTCCGTCGAGGTTGCTCCGTCGATGCTGGTACCGTCCTTGGCCTTCTTGTCGGACTTGGGGGCGAACTCTCCTTCCAAATCCTTACTTGACAGATGAGATTTCCTTTTCCTCTCGTCAGATTCCTTGTGCTTTCTGCCTTGGTCGTGATGCTTCCTGTGCCTATGATTATAATCACGCCCATTGTCATCATCTGAGGAGTCATCGCGCTTTCTCCGTCTATGAGATTTGCTGCGGTCATCATCTGTCGTGCCATGATGTTTATGCCGATGGGAGCGAACATGATCGTCGTCATCGGATGAGATCTCATGTCTGTGCCGACGGGAGTCACGCGGCTCGTCATCAGAGCTGTCATGTCTGTGTCGGCGTTGAGACTCTCGAGCCGTGGGCGATGAGTGCCCTTTTCTACGTTTATGTCTTTCCCTACTGTAGTGTGAAGAATGATGAGACCGTTCTTTCTTCGAGGGGTTGTGATCCATTCCTTTGAATTGATCACCAACCTCGTCTTCTTTATCCTCGTACTCAGATTCTTCTTCATGAGTTTCAGCTCTGGAACGGTACTTCCTCCTCGACCGTCGTTCAGTTTGCACATCAACCAACGCCTTGCTGTCCGATTCCCAGGCATTAACCGGGGCATTCAAATTTGGCGCAACAGAACTGCCTTCTCTTCCCAGGATGGGAATATTTGGAACAGCACTCGCACCAGAGGCTTCAGAATTTGGGGCCTCCAAAGATGATCCCCGGGATAGTTGTGTCTTCGCAGGTACAGCTCCACTTTTCAACATAGCCGTAAACATTTTTGCACGTCTCAACCTCTCGGCCTTCAGCTTTTCCTCTCTTGTCAATTGTGTTTCTGCTGAATCTGCTTCCGCAGCCTTTGAACTGCCATTGTTAGAATAGGCGGAGGCGCTCTCTCTGTCTTCGTGGCCAGCGCCCGGACTGCCAGATTCCTGTGAAGCCTTTGGGAATATATCCACGGAAGGATTCTTAATACCTTTCCTGACCGCCTGGAGAATGGCTGCGGCCGCATCGACATCAACACTGACCCCAATCTGCTGTTGGGATTCCTTTGATGGCTGCTCATGTCCATCGTTCTTCGTCCGGCCGATAATCATCTTAAACTTCCCTTTCCTCTCTATTTCGTACGGTACATCAGATCCAACTGGTGGACTGCTTTCCTTCTTCTCATCTCCACCAAACATCAGTCCGTTCTTCTCAGAACTTGATTTCCTTCCGGTTAACTTTGACTGGAACATTAAAACATTCCATGAAAAAAGAACATAGTAAATTAGATATAGGAGCGCAGGATCATAATTCATAAACATGCAAACCAGCAATAATTTGCATCTGACAATCCGCATATATGTAGGTGACTGAGAGTAAAACAAAATTCTAAATTCACACATACTTCTCAAGCAAGAAATTATTTCTCGTGGCAGAAGCCGGCACCATTTTGTTAGTAAGAGGCCGAGATGAATTCGTAAGTGAACTACCTTTTCAGCCTTTTGGAGGACTGCCAAATAGTAAGGATGGTAATGGCTAGATGGAAGAAGAAAGGGAAATCTCCCACAAGTTTTATCCTGTTCAACGAGAACAGCTTCAAACTCCTTCCCGTTTTTGGCAATGAATTCCACTATCTTGTCAATCAACCGTTTGACATCTGATGGAGGTTCCGTGATACGCTGCCCAACCTTCATTCCAGCTACACCAGTGGACTTAATGTTCCCTCCAGTATCAGATGCCGGAACTTTCTCCTTCCTTTTATTTGCTATTTCACCTTCAGATTTGACAGTAATAGGACGGTGACTTTTCTTAATCATAGTGGCCTTATCCTTAGAAGAGGAGGACGAGCGACTGGGAAGTATCTGCTTTGCATTCACAGCAGCAGCTTCCAAAGGCTCTCCTTTGACCAACCCTCCAGAGACAGAATCACCAACAGGTATATTGGGCTTGCGTTCACCAGATTCTAATTTAGTTCCATCCAGAGTGTCATCTTCCTCTCCGGACTCATATGTTGCTCCAAGTAAAGAGAGTGCGCCACCCACACTTGCAGGTCCATATTCCGCACCATTTTCCACTTCTGAAGATTTCCCATTGTTATCCAAGCTCAGTAACTCAGGGTGATCAATAAGAAACCTAAAGTACGGATGCAGTTGGTTATCAGGCATCAAAAACCCAAATGTCGGGTTATCACCCTGTTTCACCCTTAGAACAATCTCGGACTGCCCACCATGCTCCCTGACAAACAAAGCTGTTCTTGCAATGATCTGATGTACCTTATCCGTGGTAGGCTGAAAAGTCAAACAAATATACATTTACCAGTAAGTAAATAATGCAGGAAGACAATGCAAACCACAATAGATAATACCGTGATGAACCTCACAAAATCTCGATATCAAAAGGATGATCTAAGAAAACTCAATGAGGTAGGCTTCACAGGGCAAGCTAGCAACCGATACAGGTCCGGCTAAACATTTATTCTACCACTCTAAGCCCACCTGCAATGCCAACAGCTCGTGACATCAAAACGAAAAAAGGTGCCCTTCAATGGCACCTTGGCTCACATGAACTCCATCCTTGCTCCAAGCATCTGAAACTTGACACTGCAAGCCTTAGAAAAACACATGCACCCCACATAACTATCTCCTGGGTTGGCCACACTGAGCAACTCAAAACCATCAATTAACCATAGTTACACCGCGTCTCTGGTTATTTGGGATAGATAGTTGTCGCCTACCAGGTTCTGAAGCAGGCCCTCAGGCACTGGGAAAGATGGCCTAAATCCAGCATCAGTATCAGATGATTTGTTCTCATTGTTTTCCTCAGCATTTCCATAACCGAAGGCCACAGCGTGAAACCCTGAGCCATCCGCTTTTCCTTCAACCTCTTGACCTGAGAAAACAAAAACGGTTTCAAAAAATCCGAATGAAAAACACGGATAAGTTGATGGAAGAAGACAACTCGTAATCTTCGCCTCACCATCGTCCTCGCAAGGAGGCGGCGGCAAATCAAGGAACCTCTCGCGCTCGATCTCCGACTCTAAGGCGCCACCGGACCGCGACGCCAAATCGCGTCGGGCGAGCTTGCGAGGGGGAGGGGGAGAGGAGAGGAGGTGGCGGACGTCGTAGCGGTCGATGAAGAGGGAGTTCCACTCAACGAGGGCATCGTTGGAGTTGACGAAGGCGGCCGCAGCATCGTCGTCGAACAACAGCGCGTGTCTTCCCACCACTTCCAGATCTATCATCGATCTCTCCCAATTCAAAGCAATCGGAAAAACCGAAGGGGATCGATTAGGGTTTACTTCCGGCGACAGATTCCCTGGCTGGGTTTGAATTGGGGAATCCGAATTCGGAAGCTCCTCCCTTGTTCGCCGCCCAGTTCGGGTCGGGTTTGATTTCCGGGTTCAGTTATTCCTATAATGGGCCTCAGTGTAATTGGGCCTTGGCCTTTTTGTTATGTCTCTTCCGTTTCCTCTCTTTTCAAGACCGACAGACGGACAGACGACCGAACCGAACGTTGTGTTTGATGTCGAATCTACCTCAGTCCCTGTCGCTGAACGTTCCCTTCGGAGCCGGCCCCAGCGGGGTTGTGCCTGGCGGCGCTGGGTCAGCGCCAGCTGCGAACAAGGATCGGAAGATGGCGTCGGCGGAGCAGTTGGTCCTCGACCTGAGCAACACCGAGCTAAGGGAGAACGCCTTGCTGGAACTCTCCAAGGTATGGGGGGAATCAATCGGGTTAAACTCAGTTGCTGGAAATCTTACGGATTTGACTAATAAGTGAGCTCAAGTTCCGATTTTTGGGATGTGGGTGTTGGCGATTTGGAGTTAGATTTGTTGTAGAAATATAAAGTTCTGATTTTTTCTCTTAAGAAAAATGGGTATGTGTCTTGATCTTAGATTTTCGTAGTATTCTGAAGTTTCGAGTTTTATGACATGGGGGTTTCTTTGTGGAGGTCAAATTTTAGGGATTCGAGTTGAAAAAATGGTCATCCATGCTTGTGATCATGTTGCGGTTAAGTTTACAGAAAATGGTCATTTATGGACTAGAGTTAGTGAAGACAGGGGACTTCGTGATGTGATTGTTATTTCCTGTAGTAGAGCTTATGCTGCTGTCTTGTTGGTCGAGGTCAAATTTTAGGGATTCGAGTTGAAAAAATGGTCATCTATGCTTGTGATCATGTTGCGGCTGAGTTTACAGAAAATGGTCATTTATGGACTAGAGTTAGTGAAGACAGGGGACTTCGTGATGTGGTTGTTATTTACCTGTGGTCGAGCTTATGCTGCTGTCTTGCTGGTGGAGTGTTGTAGTTTAACTACAAATTGTGCTTTTCTGATCTTCATCTTGCAGAAGAGAGAACTTTTTCAAGATTTGGCTCCCCTCCTGTGGAATTCTTTTGGCACCATTGCAGCACTTTTGCAGGTGTGCGAGTTTGATTGTTTGCCACTCCTGTTACTGGATATGAAGATGGTGTTTTCTTCTATCACTTTGAAGTTGATGGAAATGAGAGATTGTCTAATGTGGTCACTGTGAATGTAGCGCTTTACTCTGAATGAAAAATCAGCTTTTCGTATTCTATTCATTTGGAAAAAGCCTGTGGTGTCAAATTTTTCTGTACTGTATCAAGTTGTCCACGAATGTTTTTATGGTGCTTTTCTCATTTTGTCCCTTTCAGGAGATAGTTTCCATATACCCTATGCTCTCACCACCAACTTTAAATCCTGCTCAATCAAATCGGGTGTGCAATGCTCTTGCGCTTCTTCAGGTATATTTTTCTTCAGTGTTCGACGTATTTTATATAGATATGTAATTAATAAGTACTTTCTTATTCATGAAATACAATATTTCTTAAGTGCTTTAGGGAATTACTAGAAGCAATCTCTCTGTATATCCAACCATTATCAACTTCTATTTAACTATGAGGAAAATTGTTATTTAAGATTTCAGGGTTCTTTCATTTTTCATTAACAGCCACTTTGTTCTTGTTGATTTGTATAGTGTGTTGCCTCTCACCCGGAGACAAGGATGCTGTTCCTCAAAGGTAATAATACTCTATTACTATCAGCCCTTCCCCTCCAAAAGGGATTACTGAATACATTAGCTAGTTTGAACTAATTAACCTTTGAAATCCTCCTTTCAGCTCATATTCCTTTGTATCTGTATCCCTTCCTCAATACTGGGAGCAAGACAAGGCCATTTGAATATTTAAGGCTTACCAGTCTTGGTGTCATTGGAGCGCTTGTAAAGGTACTTGGTTTTTGGAGTATCTCTGGATGTATCTTACTTTTCTTGTGTCACAAAACATTCATTTATTCTGGACCCCATTTGACAGAGAAAGAGATTGCAGTACTACGATGCAACTTCATGTGTTTTATGGTTCAGTTGCTGTTTTGTGAGACTTCTTGTTCGAAGCTAATTATTTTTTTATTATGTTGTTTATTCTGCAGGTCGACGATACTGAAGTTATCAGTTTTCTTCTATCCACGGAAATTATACCACTATGTCTCCGCACTATGGAGATGGGCAGTGAATTATCCAAAACAGTTCAGTCGCGCCTTTCTCTAGTCTCGTCACTCCATTTTTACGTTCTCTTGAATTCTAGTCATATCTTTATGGTCTTTTTTTCAGATGTATCACCATTATCCACTTGTCCTTTTTTTCTTGTGTTTGGAATTCCATTTGCATGAGAACAATACATGGCCAATGACACCCTTGCCCTTGCAGGTTGCAACCTTTATCGTGCAAAAGATATTATTGGATGAATTGGGTTTGGACTATATTTGCACTACTGCAGAACGCTTCTTTGCTGTAGGCAGAGTCTTGGCCCATATGGTTGCCGTCCTTGCAGAGCAACCCTCTCCGCGGTTGTTGAAGCATATAATCCGCTGCTACCTGCGACTGGCGGATAATCCAAGGTCTCCTTCTTGTGTTTCATCTGATATTTCTCACATCACTCCATAGGTATTTTTTTCCTTGAATCAATTGGTGTTTTTACGTCTTTCAGGGCTTGTGAAGCATTACGACACTGTCTCCCAGATATGTTGAGAGATGGCACATTCAGTGCTTGCCTGCGTGTAAGTTTGCAATTTTTTCTCTCTTCTGAAGAGAATTTCTGGCGAAAGAATTCCCCCGTTGGTGAAAACCATTACTTTGTTACTCTGTCGTATTCCAAAAACTTTGTATGATTTCTCGTTCCTAATCATTTTTCTTACTCGTTGTCTATTTGCAGGAAGATCCAACCACCAGGAGATGGCTTCAACAGTTGCTCAGCATCGTTGGGGGGAACCGTGTGTCCCCTCTTCAGTCAGGCGGAGGGTTTGAGCACATGATGGTCAACTGAGATATCGACAAGAAGAAAAGCGAAAGCGCCCCCACAATCTGTTTAAGCTTAAGCTTAAGAATGAAAATTTTACAGGAAGTCATTATGTATATTATAATGTTGTATCCCATGTTCAATCGGGTTGATGAGGACTGTATATAGAGTGCTTTTCCTAAGGCCTCTATCTAAGCTTAGCTTCTTCCCAAGGAACCTCACATTCCTGTTAATTTGTACTGTTAATTTTCAAAATAGGGCCAAGAAGAGGATGCCCCAACAAAAACAACTTTTACTATAATCAATACCCGTGTAGGATTAGTAGTTAGTGAATGAATGTTAGTGAACTAAGGATAGAGTGGATACATGGATTGGTCACCTTCACAAGACATGCCGTGTGACCGGATACAGATCCTGCATTCCCTTCTTTGCTTCATGGAGGTTATCCTTGCGGCATTTAAGAGTTACCACGGTCTTCTGCATAGTATTGAACAGTTCTTCTTGTTCCAGAGAGGTCGTGCAAATGGACTGTCCGAGCTCTGATTAGCGCTTGGATGTATCAAACAATCGGTGAATAAGGACCTTCGTCCCTTGGAAGAAGATGTATATTTTGAACTTAATGAATGTATTACATCATCCTTGTATATATAGTTCTGTTTGTGTCCAAATCATAACAAATATATCCCCTATGAAAGAAACTCTTACCAAGATAGACACAAACAGAACTATATATACAAGGATGATAAGGTCACCTGAAGAGCACAATAGTTTGGTTTGGAGTGGAATAGCAGCTCAGATGGTGACTTGGATTGCAAGACCTTAGAAGGAAGTAGATTTATAAGGTGGACAGCCTCATGAAAGGCATAAGGCCAGAAAGGTAGTGGAACATGAAAATGATATATACAGAATTAGACCGACCTCGGTAACATATTTGTTTTTCCTCTCTGCTCTGCCATTTTGCTGTCGGGAGTATGGACAGGAAACCTGATGACTGATCCCATGACATAGCAAGTAGTTATGCGAAATTCGAAATTCCCTCCCCAGTCGGATCTAACAGTACGAATGGACTGCTTGAATTGATTTTGGACAATTTTATGAAATTGAATGAAAGCTGCGAGAGCTTGAGACTTGTGGCGAAGAAAATAAATCCAAGTGTATCTAGAGGCATCATCAATGAGAAGTATAAAATAGCGGACACCTATCTTAGAAGGAACAGGTGCAAGTCCCCAAAAATCAGTATGCACAAGTTGAAAGGACAGAACATTTGATAAAGGATAACTCTGTCTATGATGTTTGCTCAAAACACAAGATGGACATAGTTCTAATGATGGAGAAAGTGTCTGAGTACAAGAGGGAATTGCTAAGTGAAGAACATCATTACTGGGATCGCCTAGTCTGCAGTGCCATCTTCTGTGGTCAGAAGCAGTAGACACAAGGGTATAAACAGGTGGAGTTTGGAGTAGTGAAGTAGCTGGAGTGGTGAAGCTACGGGTCTGCTGAAGGGGTAAGGGAAGCTTGTATAGGCCCTGATGAGTTGGTCCGTAGAGTAGGATCCGATTTGTCACCTTGTCCTTGACATAGAAACATTGAGAATGAAACTCAACAAAAATATTGTTATCATGACAGAATTGTGAAACACTAACTAGACGCTGAGTGAGGAATAGAGTACGTAAGACTTCGCAAGGTATCAAGGTGAAGAACATGAAGCAGGGAAACGAGTTTATGACCAACATGAGCAATCTGCAGCTGATGTCCATTTCCAACCATGACAGTGGACTTACCCCGATAAGGAGACACCTGTTAAAGGTCAGTAACGACAAGTGTAACATGATGACTGGCACCAGTATCCATTATCCAGTCATCATGAGGGACAGTAGGAGTGGTATTGAAAGAACTCTGCTGAGAAAAGGGAACATAGTAGGGATAGGGTGTTGTTGGATAAGCAGATGGAGGATAGAAGATGGTAAAGATGAGTTTGTGGAGGATAAGGTGGAGTAAGACGATGATAACATGTCTGTGCAGTATGGCCAATTTTATAACAGATTTGACAGCGAGGTTTAGGACGAGGGAAACGTACATCATTCCATCTGGAAGTATATGTAGGAGGAAATCTAGGAGGGAGATTTTCCCAACACACCTGGTTGACGGTATGCTGGTTCAAAGGCAGGTGTTCTAGGCTTGGTTCCAATTCCAGATGTGGGCCAGGTGAGTAGTGTCTGGGATAGGAGGGAGGGTTCTAGTGCACTAGAGGTCGATGTGAAGAAGACTAGAACGAAGTTGACCTTGGCTGCGCATTACCTGCACCTGCAGACAGAGTAGAAAGTTGTACCTGCGGTAGAACGCAATCTTGGACCTGTCGCTTCTCCAGTCTTAAATCAAAATTTTGCCGTCTTAAATCAAAATTCAGTAGCAAATTATGAATCTTCTCCAATGTAGGTTGATCAGGCATGCTGTAAATTGCAGTAACAACTGGGTCGTACTCAGTTGGAACTTGGAAGCCCCTTCAGAAGACACCAAACATAATTCCGGTACTGAACTTTCTCCCCAGTTGCAGTAAGCTGGTCTGAAAACATTTTAATAATATCCGGGCATGCTGCATCTGCATTCGTAAAAATATTTCTTGTAAGGAAATCAACTTAATTCCTTAAGCCGAAAAGTAATTACCATAAAAAATTAATATTTTACCACTAACCTAATTTGAAATTCACCCTGTCAATTAGACTTTTGGCATATTGGATCGAGATAAGGGAAGTTTTACTTTTATTATTCTCTACTCTTCTCAATCGGTCAAATTTCAATTTCTCCGACTCAATCCGACTCACTCAAAGCCACCACCCCCCCCTCAGACTTTTCTTTCTCTACTTTTCCTCTGTTTTTATATAATGAATATTATGACTGTAAAAGAAAAAACAAATACACAAACAAACAAAGGGGGGTTTGGTTTCATTCAAACAGAGGACAAGAAGAGACAGGTGGGTTTGGGTTTTCTTACAACCGTTTCAGTTCTGTCCTAAAACTCCCAGTTTCATGTGCTTCCCTAACCCAACTCTCTCTGCAACTGAAATTCTTTATCATTAAAATTTGAAACCTATTATCTATGATTAAGGAAAAATAGAGCAAGGATTTTTTTTTTTTAGTTACCAAAATCAAATTTGTCTTGTAGCTGCAAGATTTGCCTCCCTTCCTTGGTTATATAAGAAAGACCCACCAATCCATCATCTCCGCGCAGCAGCAACGACGCCCACGAGCCGCACCTTTACTTCCTATCCAATTTCACTGCACACGAAGAAACCACGCCTACTTTTCCTGCTTCAGAGGGCGGCGGTCGTGGCGGCCTCTGGGTTGAGGGCTCATTGTGGCGGCGGCCGGAGGATTGCAGTTGTAATCACGGGTTTAAAGGGTAGGAATCCCTCCCTCCTTCATGCCCGTCGTGTCCGACGCAAGGGTTGTGCTGTGATCTCCTCCAACCCTTCGCCGCACGGCGGTCGTGGTGCCCTCCCCTCCGAGGGCGGCTCCCCTTCCGATCTCCTCTTCCTTGCCGGCGGCGGCGGTCGCTGCACCCCGCTTGCCATCCTTCCCTCCTCTTAGAAGCACCGTTTGGTTTTTATCTGCTGTATACTCCGTTCCCCGGTGATTAGATTGGATATCTGGGGATTGTTGGGGGAATTAGTGTTTTGGAGATGATGCTGAGGATGAAGAGGGTCCCCACCGTCGTGTCAAACTACCAGAAGGACGAGGGAGAGGACTCCCCTCTCCGTCCCGAGGGTTGCGGCCGTAACTGTCTCCGGGACTGTTGCATCCAAGGTAGTCACAGACTTCACCCGCTTCCGTTCTGTTTTGTTGTCTTCTGTTCCTGTATGCCGTGTGTAAACTTTCGCTGGCCGCCAGCAGTTTGCCATGATGTATGAGCGAATTCGGTTTAGTTGTAGCTTCCGTACAATCCTCGAAACGCTGTTGCTGCACCGTTAAGGTTTTGAAAGGTTTTACATCTCATGGGGAGATTCATTTATTGAATCGAACAGGGGCGAAGCTTCCCTTGTACTCTTTCAAGAGGGTGAACAAGGCAGTGGTTGTCAGTGGTGCAGAGTCGAAGCCTCCCATCGAGTTTCTTGACTGTCTTCTTCTTGGGGAGGTAAGCATATTTCGGTTAAGAATTCTGACGGTTACCGTCATGACAGTTAGTTTATCGTATTCTATTCCGGGGACATTGCATTAGTTTTGTCAAGTTAAGGCCCTTCATATGTTCTGATTGTAGTGGGAGGATCGCATGCAGAGGGGCCTCTTCCGCTATGACGTCACTGCTTGCGAAACCAAGGTTCGTTAAAATCCGTTCTCCTGATAACAAAAACTTGATTTTTTTTCCTTTCGATCATGGAAAGATTGGTATACAGGTAGCTAACGTGGTTCTCTGGTAAATGGGTTTTGTTTAGGTCATTCCGGGAAAGTGTGGTTTCATAGCGCAGCTTAATGAAGGACGCCATCTTAAGAAGAGGCCAACAGAGTTTCGTGTTGATAAAGTCCTGCAGCCGTTCGATGACATCAAATTCAACTTCACCAAAGTTGGACAGGAGGAAATCCTGTTCCAGCTTGAAGTGCACGAGGATGGAGAAACTTGCTTCTTTCCCTGTGCACCTATCGACCCCGAGAATTCCCCCAGCGTTGTTGCCATCAATGTATGGCTCTTTTGCTTCCACATATTGTCGTCCGAAGCATTTAATTTCGGTAATGTCCCCAATTTGATTTCTCGATCCTTGTTGTCTGATTGCAGGTTAGTCCCATTGAATATGGGCACGTGCTGTTGATTCCTCGAATCCTTGAATGCTTGCCTCAGAGGATAGATCCTGAGAGCTTGTTGCTCGCTCTCGACATGGCTGCTGAAGCTGGGAACCCATTCTTCCGATTGGGTTACAACAGTCTGGGGGCATTCGCCACAGTCAACCATCTTCACTTCCAGGTTTTACCTATAGAAATATCCATCTATTCGAAGAGATTATCAATGACGCCAATTTGACGATGTAGCTTCCCATTTTCGGCTGCAGGCTTATTACCTGGCTATACCCTTTCCGGTGGAAAAGGCTCCTACCCAAAAGATTGCTGCTCTGGAGGGTGCTGTCATTGTCTCTGAACTCCTCGAGTATCCTGTCAGGAGCCTCGTGTTCGAAGGCGGGAAATCTGTGATCGAGTTAGCTAATAAAGTCTCGGGTGCCTGCATCTGCCTGCAAGAGAACAACATTTCTTTCAACCTCCTCATCTCAGACCGCGGGAAAAGAATTTTCCTCTTCCCTCAGGTAACATAACATGCGTAATAGCCAGGGACGATACATCGTTCTGAAGAGTCAGCTTACTCCATTTTTGGGTATATGGCAACAGTGCTATGCGGAAAAGCAAGCCCTTGGCGAAGTGAGCCCTGAGCTCCTTGACACCCAGGTGAACCCAGCCGTGTGGGAGATTAGTGGCCACATGGTCCTGAAGAGGAAGGCAGACTATGAAGAGGCATCTGAGGAGAAGGCATGGAGGCTATTGGCAGAAGTGTCGCTGTCCGAGGAGAGGTTCCAGGAGGTGAATGCTCTCATATTCGAAGCCATCGGGTCTGGACACAAACAAGCCAATGGCATGCCCAACGCCGACCCAAACGGCGAGCCCTCGGAGGATCCGGTCCGCGTTAACGGAGCTTCCTGCCCCGCGATGCTGGGGCGGAAGTCGGACTGCCTTGTTCGCCAGTGAAGAGAACTGCATCTGTCCCTCGGGGATGGTCGTGAAACTTTGGAACTTAGTATTGTTTATGGCTTATGTCGAGCCGGATCCCGTGTCTAGCTGGCCGTCTAACTAGTTAGTATGGTTGCGGCCGGCGGGCGGCCGAGCCTGCGTCCCCCGAACAGGCGGCCTGGAATAAGCAGGGATTGGGTCTGCAATCGTGTGTGGGTAAAAAGTGTTGATGCAAAAGTGGGTCAGGTAGGAAGGGGCTGCTATAGTTGACTGATGGATGCTCCTCTACCTTTCCACTAGTAATTGTGAATATCATTATCGAATGTGACCCCCAACTTAGGGGAATATGCTTTGCAGTCTTGCATATATGCCCACAATTTGGACTTGGGTCAAAGATTATTGGCATATTCCCTCCAATCACCCATTAATGAATCTTGTCCTTTCTTCCATTGTATGGAACAAAGAAACATACTTTGGTGTATTCGGTGGTGGTGATGACAAATAGATTGGTTTGGTTGCATTTCGGGAACCAAACGTGCAGGGGGAGTTAAAATTAGTTTGGGCCGTTTTCTAATGGGCCATGTTAAAGTAGGCCCACCAACTATGTGGTACTCCTTTTTGTCATGTCACGAGGTCGAGGAGTGAAAAACTGGGACACTCTTCTCCTCCCATGGCGGTAGGGGAAGTAATGATTGATTGATTTCCCTTATCTTGTTTCATGGAAGGTGGTGGGGGGTGGGATTAAGACATATCGGGGGTAGAAAAGAGGACAGGTGGACGTAAGACCAAACATCTATAATGTCTTTCCTGGGACTACTCCTTATAACCCAATTGTGAATGTCCGCCGCCGCCTGCCTGCCTTTACTTAGTCTGTGTGCTTATAAAAAAGAAAAACAGGTGTCGGGGTGATCCAAATCCAACGGTGTTCGGAGAGCCGGAGGTGGTGGGGATGGGGGGCCACCTTAACAGAAACTGAATATAACTCCAACCTCATTTTTTGAGTGGGAGGGGGAGAGTCTTGTGTTTCCTTCCAGTGCGCTTTCGCATCTTGATCTTCATCTTCCATCTCCATCATCATCTTCTTCTTCTTCTTCTTCATCTTTCATTTTGAGTTTCGGGTGATTTTGGTTGTGGAGTTTTGAGTTTTGTAGATTGAGAGAGAGAGAGAGAGAGAGATGCTGGGGAGGACTACAAGCATTAAGGAGAGAGTGCAGGGTACTCTCGCCGATCACCGCAACGAACTCGTCTCCCTTCTCTCCAGGTTCCTCTATTATCCTCCAACTCAACCCTCTTCCTCTCTCGTTTCTTGATGTTGATGAGCGTGCCTGCCTTTTGTTGCCTCTCTCTTTTTTTTTTGTTCTTTCGTAGGTACGTGGCACAGGGGAAGGGGATACTTCAGCCTCATCACCTTCTCGATGAGGCGGAGAAGATCGTCGCTGCGGATGACGACGACGACGACTCCGCCGTCTCCCTCAAGGACAGTCCTTTTAGCGACATCCTCAAATCTTCCCAGGCATCCCTTCCTCCATTCTTTCCTTCTTTATACGCCTGCCTTTTGGTTTCCCCAATACCCTTTCTCTCAAAATGATGATGATGATGATGATGATGATGATGATGATGATGAATTCTTCTGATCCTGACGAGTTCTCTTAATTCTGAAGCCTGAGGAGAGTCCGTTACTGGCATTTTCCTGTTACTAGATACCATGTTGTTTTATGCGGTGCGGATTTGTTCAGAAGCTATGGTTACTCGTTTGATTGCAGGAAGCCATAGTTCTGCCTCCCTTGGTGGCTATAGCAGTCCGGCCGAGGCCGGGAGTTTGGGAATTCATCCGCGTCAATGCTTACGAGCTTACGGTGGAGCAGTTGACTGTTTCGGAGTACCTGCACTTTAAAGAGGAGCTTGTTGATGGCCAGTGAGTGCTTCTTCTGCCTGTCGTAGAAAAACAGAGGACCGTTGGCCCTTGGAATTGTGCGGAACTCTCATTTCGTTCTGATATAGCCTTAATAATATGCTCATGGCTATGTTGATAGGGATGCTGATAAGTTTATTCTTGAGCTCGACCTGGAGCCGTTCAATGCGAGAGTTCCTCGGCCAAATCGTTCTTCATCTATTGGAAACGGTGTTCAGTTCTTGAATCGGCACTTGTCCTCGATCATGTTCCGTAGCAAAGACTGTTTAGAGCCATTGCTTGATTTTCTTCGAGTACACAAGTATAAAGGTCATGTAAGTCCTTCTAGAACTCCCGTCACTGACTGCCTGTTACCTTTGACGATTGGAAGGAGGATTCATGCCTCTTATTTTTTTTATCTCCTTGGCTAATTGTTACCTCTGCAGGCATTAATGTTGAATGATCGTGTGCATAATGTTTCAAGGCTTCAATCTGCTTTAGTTAAAGCAGAAGATTATCTTTCTAAGCTCCCGCCTGATACTCCTTTCTCGGATTTTGAATATGGGTAAAGCCTTTCCTCTACGTAGAGATCCCTTTTTTGCATTGAATTTTTACGAAGTAATAGCCCAGTGGCAATTTGAGTTCGAATGCAGACTGCAAGGGATGGGATTTGAGAGAGGATGGGGCGATACTGCCGCAAGAGTGCTGGAAATGATACACCTTCTGTCAGATATACTTCAAGCTCCTGATCCGTCTACATTGGAAACATTTCTGGGGAGGGTTCCCATGGTGTTCAACGTTGTCATCTTGTCTCCACACGGGTATTTTGGCCAAGCTAATGTTTTAGGTTTACCAGACACCGGAGGACAGGTTCTCTTTTAGAGATCCTTTCTGGAACATCATTAGATGTGTTTTTCAGTAATTGTCATTATCAATGCAAGACTTGTTATATCTGATGCAGATTGTTTATATACTGGACCAAGTACGCGCTTTGGAAAGTGAGATGTTACTCAGAATAAGGAAGCAGGGCTTGGACATTACCCCCAAAATTCTAATAGTAAGCATCTCGGCCGTGCACGTTGACCCGTGACTTGGAACCCTTTCATTCCTGATCCTTGATTCATGATGATGCCTACTTGATTCAAGGTTACCAGGTTAATACCAGATGCAAAGGGAACCACATGCAATCAGAGGCTTGAGAGAGTTACAGGAACAGAGCATACATTCATTCTACGTGTCCCTTTTAGATCTGACAAAGGGATTCTTCGGAAATGGATCTCTAGATTTGACGTGTGGCCTTATCTGGAGACATTCGCTATGGTAAAGTATTTCTAGAAGATGTTTCTGGTTCTTTATGACTAATTTAAAGTTTTTATTTTGATTTGTTTCAGACATCTGTACAGAAGACATCTGCATTTTTTTGTTTCTGCCCGTCATTTCTGTATGGTTTTGGCTTGAAAGGGTGATACAGGCTTTTTTGAAGAGTGCTGACTAGTGGAATGTTAATTTGTTTCTTCATGAATTCAGACAATCGAAGTGATATCAGCTTTAGAATAAGGAAAGAAGATTCTTAAGTCAAATGTATTTTCTCAACTAGTTTTCGGTGTTCGTTCAGGATGCGGCTCATGAAATCACCGCCGAGTTACAAGGTCTTCCTGATTTTATTATCGGGAACTACAGTGATGGAAACCTTGTGGCATCATTACTAGCTAATAAAATGGGAGTTACCCAGGTAAATTACACTGGTAGTATGGCTTATTAGTAAAACCTGACATGCCGCACAATCCCTGGTTTGTAATTCTAAATGAAGCCCTGAATTTCTTTACCTGCAGTGTACGATAGCACATGCTTTGGAGAAGACAAAGTATCCAGATTCGGACATCTATTGGAAGAAGTTTGATGACAAGTACCACTTTTCCTGCCAATTCACTGCTGACTTGATAGCAATGAATAGTGCGGATTTTATCATCACCAGCACTTACCAAGAGATTGCAGGAACGTAAGTTCATTCATTCATTCATTCATTCATTCTCGTTGCATCATATGGCCTGCATGTTGTATTTTTGGTTGTCTGGCCTGTCACTAATTCCCTTGGATTCTTAGTTGTGACCTTTTGGCTAAATTTTCTGTTTCTCAGGAAGAATACAGTTGGCCAATACGAGAGTCACACTTCATTCACTCTTCCCGGGTTATACCGAGTAGTTCATGGAATTGATGTCTTTGATCCGAAGTTCAACATTGTTTCTCCCGGGGCAGATATGTCCATTTATTTCCCTTTTTATGAAGGGCAGAAAAGATTGACAGCCTTGCATGGTTCAATCGAAAAGCTTCTATATGATCCTGAGCAGAATGAAGAGCATATGTGAGTTTTTCTAGGCTGTGTTTGTGCATTGTTTGGTATGATTCGAAAGAAACTAGAGAAGTTTTAGCTGATCAATATTGTGCCAAAAATGTCTTTACCTTCTCTTCGTCTTTTGGTAAACCAGCTTCATCACTCATCACAGAATACTACTTTTTTGTTCACCTTCTACAGCGGGTTGTTGTCCGATCAATCGAAGCCCATTATCTTCTCCATGGCGAGGCTGGATCGTGTAAAGAATATTACTGGATTGGTGGAGTTTTATGCCAAGTGTCCTGAGTTACGTGAACTGGCAAATCTGGTCGTCGTAGCTGGTTACATCGATGTGAAGTTGTCCAAGGATAGAGAAGAAATACAAGAGATTGAAAAGATGCATGAACTGATAAAGGAATACAAGTTGGAAGGTCAACTTCGATGGATATCAGCACAAACTAATCGGGCTCGGAATGGAGAGCTTTACAGATATATAGCGGACACTAAAGGAATATTCGTACAGGTAGAATCTTGCTTGATTTTTTCTCATAACATCAGTTGGGCATAACTTCTTGATTTCTCAACTTTCTTCTTCTTTGGAATATTTGCAGCCAGCTTTCTATGAAGCTTTTGGCCTTACAGTAGTGGAGGCCATGACTTGCGGTCTTCCAACCTTCGCTACCTGTCACGGGGGTCCAGCAGAGATTATCGAGGATGAGATATCCGGATATCATATCGATCCCTATCATCCTGATCAAACAGCCAAGCTGATTGCAGATTTCTTCCAACGCTGTAAAGAGGACCCCAATCACTGGAAGACAATCTCTGATGCTGGGCTTAAGAGGATATATGAAAGGTTCTAAGAGCACCAGGTCTGCCATCCCTTCCCCTTGCACTAATTTGGATCTTAACAATCATCTGTCTTATAGGTACACATGGAAGATTTATTCCGAGCGGTTGATGACGCTGGCTGGGGTTTATGGTTTCTGGAAGTACGTCTCGAAGCTGGAGAGGCGTGAGACTCGGAGATATCTGGAGATGTTCTACATTCTCAAATTCCGTGATCTGGTGAGGACCATTTCGTAGCTTTCTTCTAGAATTGATTTGGGTGAAAATTGATAGATGTCTTCATGCAATAGTAATGAAGTGCAGACATGACTGTCCAATAAGGGAAGCGATCATATTTTGTGACGTCTGGTCGGACAAATGAGATGAATGTCGTCTCACTTTGTCTTGAAACCCTTTTTTCAGGTGAAAGGTGTTCCTCTAGCTATCGACGAGCAACACTAAGCGGGCATGGGGGGTGTTGTTATGAGTGTTGTGCTCCCACGTAAATAAATAAGCTTGGCGGCGCTTAGCGAAGGATATGAAGCAGCCGGTAGGGAAGTGGTCCCTCTGGTAAGGCAAAGTTACCACGAAAATGCTTGGACTGAGGTAATGTCGCCGAGGTATAAGTGGGCATCCAGTTACTGCTTGAAAACACTGGGGGAAAATATAGTGAAAATCCTCCTGATAAAGAGGCATGATTTGCTGTCAGAATAAAAAAAGCTTAACCGGAGATGTCTGTGGATCTCTCTGGTGAAACATGCTTAATGATAGAATGCGAAAGGAAAAGACTAAACGGCGAAGACATTAACGGCTTCTCGCGGGTGGATGCACGTTAATCTCTTTCACGCTGGAGGTGCAAGACCTTGTCATGAGAATGCTTGCAAGGAAACTTAGAATTAAGATCAAAACGATCTTTAAGGGTCTCATTCCGTGGAAAATATTCTGTTTGGAGATATTCTAAAGGAAATTGCATAAAGCCGACGTGCCCGGGTGCTTAGACCTCACGTGAGGTTTATAACTTGGGGTGGACACTTTATCTTGGATGGCTTGTTCGAAGTAGGTCCTGGTCTCTGCGATCACGATGGTCTGTGACATCACCGAGATAATAGAAGGAGACGATGATGGGGAGGAGCATTTGTGGAAGAAGAAAAGGCCAGTCCAAATCACGATGTGAGCATGATTCGAGCGGAATTGTTGAGGAATAATCCCATGTAGGATAAAATCAAGCATGAGCCGATAACGTTTCACTTATGGGCTAGTTTTTAGGTAGAGAACACCGATAAAATTCTAACATGCTATCAAAGCCAAATCCGTGATCCTGAGGTATAATCCCAGCTTGGCCGTTGTGTTGGGAGGTTTTGGGATAGGATTTCTGCAGGCCGCTTGGTTTTCGTAGCCTTAGCTTTTCTTTAGCTATTTTTTGCTCTACCAGCTGCTCTGTTTCCCTCATCGCTCCAAGAAAGTGATTATCAATCGAAGTGGAAAGCACTACACACACCAAGGTTCTCATTCTCACATAACACATCCACTTCTTCCAAGAATCATCTATGTCCGCAAAAGTTTCCCGCATCGCTCCAAGAAAGTGATTATCAATCAAAGGAGAAAGTACTACACACGCCAAGATTCTCATTGTCATGTCGTCTTTACCACGCATACACTTCTCCCCAGAAACATCTATGTCCACAAAAGTAAGCGAAGAACATGGCAAAAGAATCTCGTGTCATGGACCACTTATCATGTTTTAATCCGACGACCTTGACGACAGATAGGAATGGCCAAAGCCTTTTCTTCTGGAATCAATCCCCCTAATGCTCACGGCAGGCAAAGTTGCCTGACTGCTACCGGTTTGGGGGCTCCCTCAAGACTCGGGATTTTTATAGCTTACAGTTGTCGTATATTACCACTTGCAACACCTCAAGACGACTAACGAAAGAAAACCAAACCCTTTCGGATTTTAGTTACATTATGAGTCATCCCATGTGGTCTTGGAAGAGATTTCTCCATGTTGAACATGGACAGTTGAGTCGACGAATTCTGGACTGTGCTGTGCGCATATTTTCGTCTTGCTCCTATAAATATCCTTCAGTTCTAGTGTGTGGGCATTATTCCTTTGTTTACACCAAAATTTCACTCCTGGAACCCGATATGAACCTGTCTAATGTCCTCTGCTTTTTCCTTCTTTCACTTACCGTCATGGCTTTGGTCACAGCCGTCGAACCACTGTCACGACCATCCCTGTGCCATCCAGACCAAAGAGATGCCTTGTCTCAATTGAATCACTCATTTTCGATGTCAGGGCCTCCTCCCTTCTATCAACCCGATTTCTGTATGGGCACTTCCGATACTAAAACGGCCTCCTGGAGCGAGGACGCAGACTGCTGCTCGTGGGAGGGTGTCACATGTGACAATTCAACTGGGGATGTTGTAGGCCTCGACTTATCCTGTGCGAGGCTTCAAGGCACCATTGACCCCGACAACTCCCTGTTCTCACTTCGCCATCTCCGGAGCCTCAGTCTTTCTGGAAATCACTTTAGAGGTTCAAGCAACCCATCGTTGATAATCATGTCCTTGCAGATAATGATTCTGTTTTAACCTCTCTTTGTCAAACTTTTTCAGGCGTGCTTCCTGCCGAAATCTCTCACCTCTCGAAGCTAGTTTCCCTCAACCTCTCTTCCAACGGGCTGGAGATTCAAAATCCTACTATTAGAATGCTCATTAGCAACCTAACTGAGATGAAGGAACTTGACCTTTCGTATAATGATGGGATCATGTTCGTTGCTTCATCCTTGATGAACTTTTCTTCTTCTTTAATTACCCTTCAACTATTTAATTGTTCAATAGGAGGGAAATTTCCGGACTACATCTTTAAGCTGCCGAATATTCGACAGCTTGGTGTATCCGGAAATAGACTTCTCACTGGCACCCTTGCTGGGTTTAACTGGAGTAGCAGTCTTTCTCAGTTATCTCTCAGCGATTGCTCTTTTACAGGAGAGGTTCCCCATTCAATTGGCAACCTTCCACGATTGACTTACTTGGACATATCAGGGAATAATTTTACTGGTTATGTCGACTTATGGACATTCTCGACCCTAAAGAATCTCCGCTTCCTCGGGATTTCTAGGCCATATGTTTCGGGAGAGGGTGCTAAGGATGCAGGTCCCATGTTCCCTAAACTCGATGGGTTGGGCATATTGGAAGGTAAATTGGATAACTATCCGTGTTTCTTGTCGAATATGCCACAACTGAGGGCACTGTACTTAATCAGGAGCATCGTGAATGAATTCCCCGGTCAGTGCATCAATAAAAGCCTCTCGTTCCCTCAGATGCAAATATTGACCATGACATCTTGCAATTTGACGAAGTTTCCGTCCTTCTTGTCTCACTCCAAGGAACTGAGAGCACTAGACCTTAGTGTGAACATGATCGAAGAGATCCCCGGATGGTTTGGGAGCATTGGAATAAATACATTGCAAGCACTAGTTCTTGCAGACAATCTTCTCAAGAGAGAACTTCAACTTCCATGGAAGAGGTTAGAGACCCTTATTCTTCAGAAAAACTTGTTTGAAGGTGCACTCCCTATTCCTGTTGCACCATCTATACGTTCAATTGATGCGTCACAAAATCGTTTCAATGGAAGCATCTCTCCTTCCATATGCCAGCTAATCCATCTGCAAAACTTGATATTAGGCCAAAATAGTCTGACAGGTGCTATGCCACAGTGTCTCCGCAATCTTACAGACTTGCAGTTCTTGGATTTGAGCAACAATTCATTGACTGGGACGCCGCCGCTTCCATCACATGCAGCAAGGTACTACTCAGTTTCGAGAAACAATTTTTCAGGGGAGATCTCAACATTATTATGCGACGCAACCAATCTGATGCTCCTTGACTTGTCGAATAATGGTTTCACGGGCACCTTGCCTGAGTGCCTGATTAACGTCACCATGCAGCTCGTATACTTGAATCTCCGAGCAAACCGATTCAACGGTTCGATCCCAGAGATCTTTCCAAGAGGAAGTAGTTTGACGTCACTTGATTTCAGCGTAAATCAATTTGAGGGATCGTTACCGAGATCTCTAGCAAACTGCCAAAGATTGGAAGTCTTGAGTCTGAGAAGCAACAAGATAGTGGATTCATTCCCTAGTTGGTTGATGAAGCTTCCATTGAAGATCCTCAGTTTAAGGTCCAACAGGCTCCATGGTCCTATAAGCATTTATAAGGGAACTCGGCTCTTGTCCATGATACGCGTCCTCGATCTCTCCAACAACAGGTTAGACGGTAATCTACCAGACAGTCTAATCAGTGAAATGTCTGGCATGATGCCTGACGATAATTTATCCAGAGACAACAGATATAAGCCTGGCAGAGATTCTGGTTATATGATTAGCAGCCTTAATAGTTTCTTGACGACTGGCAGATATGAGCAGTTTTTCTCAGTGATGATCAACTTGAAAGGGGTCATGACAGAGATGGAAAAAATCAACAGCCAATTCGTGATGCTCGACTTGTCCTCTAACCATTTCAGTGGAGAGATTCCTAGGAACATCGGACAGCTAAGATTACTCAAGGACCTGAATTTCTCTCACAATGGCTTTTTGGGAACGATACCTCCATCTCTCGGGAATTTGATCAATCTCGAATCGCTCGACCTCTCCTCAAACCACTTGGTCGGGGGAATTCCAAGGGAACTGACACAGCTTACGTCCCTCGGAGTTTTAGACCTCTCTCGAAACAACCTCACGGGCCCTATACCTTCGGGAGGACACTTGAACACGTTCTCAAATAGTTCGTTCGATGGGAACCCTGGACTTTGTGGGATTCCACTCACAAGAGCTTGTGGACTAGGAAGTGCAGGATTGCGGCCTAGACCAGAACTAAGGCACAATGAAGAGGACAAGGATGACGGGTGGTTTGGGTGGAAATACGTTGCGATGGGATTTGGTAGCGGAATGGTGATAGGTATATCTCTAGGACACGTGGCACTGGAAACCGGAAGACCTCTCTGGCTGACTCGGATGATCATCCGACTAGAAGCGCGTTGCGGTAACAAGATGAACAGGAAGGCCCCGAGGAGGAGTGCCCGCAGGTGAATGTGTTGGAACAACTTGTGGTGAAAAACTCCGAATCTCTAATTTGTCTTGCTCTTTGTATAGTCAAAGTCATGGAGCAAGCTTTTCGTCGACAAGGTGATGTATATTGGCTCCCTACCTGGCAGTCTGCTCGTAAATAAAAACCACCCATCCCCTAACTCCAGATTTTTGAATCGAAGAGGAAACTAAAGTGAAAGCCGAGCCGTGGAGATTTCAGCAATCCAATCCCTTAAAATGGTGAATAGCTATTGCGCCTGTGTAACTATTTAATAAGAAACTCGTCCCTTCTCAAAGACATGAGTGCTTGACATCTCCAACGACAGCTTCGATGAATATCTTTCATACGATCTCGTCAATGAAATGTTTGCAAGGCGCAAGTGGACAATGGTGATGCTGAATACATGAGTGCTAATTGTTTGTACAGAACTTTTTTCTTTCTTTTCTCGGCCATGATCTACTTGAAAGGGGTGGAGACAGAGGTGCTTACGATTTTACGTTGATTTTGAAACCCTTGACATGTCAAGCAATCCCTTTTAGGGGGAGGAGAGCGGATGAAGTGGTTTACGACAGGTACGACGAGGCAAAGCGTGCTATCCTTTTGCGCAAGACTCCTCCTGACTGACTCGTTTGCTTTCACCGAAGAAACTTTATCGATTTCTTACTCTTTCTCTTAACGATTACTGTCTAATTAATGTATGTCCTCTTTGCGAGATATATATATTTATATCAATCCAAATTCGACCACTTGAGTATTGAACATCATCATCATCCTCTGCATCTTTTTACCAAGTCCTGCCTTCACCATCCTCCTCCTCCTGCCGTCCACACCAGCGGAATTCCTTGCTTCGTTTTGAAAACTCCTTCTCTATCCCACCATCATCACTACCTCCTCCTATTCCTTTCCTCGATTTCTGCATTAATGCTCTCTACCCTAAAACTGCCTCCTGGAGGGGGGATGAGGACTGCTGCTTGTGTGACGGCGTCTCTTGTGCCGATTCAACTGGCGATGTCCTAGGACTTGATTTGACCTGTGACAGTCTTCGAGGCCACATTGATTCTGTCAGCACCCTGTTCTGTCTCCACTCCCTCTGTAGCCTCAGCCTTGTTGGAAATGACCTCCTTGGCCCGACCATCCTGCCAGAGATTGGCGTGTTCACGCGATTGGCATACCCTAATCTCTCTTCGTCAAGGCTGATTTCCCTTGATCTCTCCGGTAACTCCTGGCTTGAGATGCAAGATCCTACCATGAGAATGCTCGTTGGGAATCTGACTAAGCTTGAGTAACTCCATATTTCTGATGTCGACCTGTCCATGGTCTATATCTTTCAGTCCAAATCATCGGCTTATTCAGGAATATCCATTTCTCAGCACAAAAGGTCAGTTTGATTCCCTTCGTCAATCTTCCATTAATCTCTCTTGGCCGTCGACTGTTTCAGCTCCTGCTGCATTCCCCAAGCAAAATCAGCCATATGTTATAGAGTTTATAGAAATCAACAAAGGTTTTCTCGCCTGAAATATCTGGGACGGTGGGGCTTTGACTGGTGTATCTCTGTTCCTAAATCTACCGGATCAAGGTATCCTCATCAAATCGTTCAACTAGGAGGAACGCGACCTCTACCTTTTCCTAAAGTCGCTGTCCCAAACAGATTTAATGGCATGTCTCACATAAACCATATAGTCGCAAGGATGTTGAAAATAAAATTAATTATGATGAAGAAGTCTAAGAGTCGAAATGACAAAAATCATCTGAGGAAGTCTCGGAATGTCAAAAGTCATTTGGGAAGTCCAAGAGTCCGAAGGCTAAGATTCGGAAGTCCAAGAGTCTTTTCTTTTTTTATGTATAAATAGCCTAGTTTTATGAAAAGAAGATGAAGAGAGTCATCCCCTTTTAAAAATTTATCAGTTGTATCAAGTGAGTTAGATAGTGAGTGTCATTCAATTCTTCCAGCGTATTGTAGCGAGTGTCCACCAACGTTTCCAACAAAATGGTATCAAAGCAAGGGTGCCTTTAAGCTTCCAGTATCCGAGTCTTACAAATGACAACTACAATAGTTGATTTATCCAAGTGAAGGCGATACTCGATTTCCAAGGTACGTGGGAAATCGTCAGCGATGGGTTTTCCGAACCTGAGGAGGATGATGAGTTGGCCCTTATTCAAATGTTCGAGAAGAACAAAAATAAGGGCCGGCATGCTCTATCAATCATCCACCAGTATTTAGATTATGCTGCTTTTGTAAAAGTAGCAAATGCCTCAACTTCGAAGGAGGCGTGAGGAATTCTCGAAAATTCTCACAAAGGAGTCGATAAGGTAAAGAAGTTGCCGTTTCAACTCTTATTGGGAGAATTTGAAGCTCTTCGTTAGGAAGTGTCGAAGTCTATTTTAGACTATTTTACGCAAGTCTTGTCCATCGTCAATCAAATGAAGAGAAACGGTGAAAGTATAGAAGAAGTTTGAGTGATCGAGAAAATTTTACGTTTTCTACATCCTAGATTTGATCATGTTATGGTTGCAATAGAGGAGAACATAGGTTTGGAGAATCTTTCCGTTGATGAATTAAACGGATCGCTACGGCTGCACGAGGAGCAGATGAACAAACAAAAGAAAGAGCGATTGTAGCAAGTCCTTCAATTTAAGAATTCGTTTGGCGAAAAGGGGAGCGTGGTTCACCGAGGTCACATTATTCTAGTGGTGACGGTCGAGGTTGCTACAGAAATCAAGAATTTGAGAAAGCGAACCATGAAAAACCTCGAGAAAATCAGAGAGATCGTGGTAGAGGAAGAGAAAGAGAACGCGGACGAGGACGATGAAGATATATATATGAGAGAGAGTGTATGACAAATCGTAAGTGGAGTGTTACAATTGCCACAAAAAGGGTCACTATGTCCGTAACTACTGATACACCATGGACGCAAAAGAAGAAGTCAATCTGGTCAAGGAGAAAGAGGAAGAGTCGACGTTGTTGTTGGCGCTCAACCAAGAAGCTGATGGAGAAGGAAGCCAATGGTATCTCGGCAACAATGCAAGTAAACACATGTGGCGACAAATCAAAATTTGTGGAGCTTGAAGAAAAGGTGACTGGGAGTGTCACGTTTGGAGATGCTTCGAAAATTCAGATTGAAGGCAAATGTATCATTTTGATTTGGTTGAAGGATGGTACTCACAAGTTTATTTCCGATATGTATTATGTCCCTAGATTGAAGAGCAATATTTTGAGTTTGAGACAACTGATGGAAAAGGCTACCATATTTTGATGAAGGATCGTATTCTTTGGCTATGGGACGGGAGCGAAAACTTGATTGCAAAGGTGATGATGTCAAAAAATAGGATGTTTTTCCTCCCTATACAAATCGAAGAGCCGAATTGGTTGCAAGTATGTGTAAAGGATCCATCGTGGTTGTGGCGGGTGATCCCGTTTTCCGGTTCCATCTAAAATGGATATCCTCCCTTGACGATAAGGCTTCGGATTCTGAAAACATGTCGGAGTCGCCAGTAACTTATTTTAAGTTCAAGTTAGAAAACTATAGAGATTCGTTAAGGTTCGGGAATTAATGATTACTAAATCGCATACATCACATAGAAAAGGGAGGCTTTTATCGTGTGTTCCCAATGTATGAATTTATTTGACCTCGGTTTTAGAAAAAAAGTTGTTTGATATTAAAAAAAATGATTTCGAGCTCATTAATGATTAAAATGTCTATATGAATAATGTTTATGAAAATATTTCTTCTTAAAAATTGGATTTTCGGGCAAAAATACAAGCAATAATAGATTTATTAATGCCCTTAATAATTTTTGAACCAAAAATAAATTCAAGGGAGAATCAGGTGTTTGTACCATTTCTCACTTCCTATGGAACAACCCCGTTAGCGTTTATACCTCACGGAGCCGTTTTTAGAATAGGTCTACGACGAACCTGGGGAGCCGCGATGCCGTAACGTTGGTGAGTGCGAAGCCATTTTCAGAGGGTCTTGATCTTTGAGAATTCAAATAATCCCTCGAATACTTTATTATCTTGAATACGTTGAATGAGGTGCATGCCTTGGTTGTCCGCAAGGCACGCCCCCATAATATCTGTATAAATACCAAGGAAACGAAGTAGACTGTTGGAATAAAAAATCGATCAAGCTTTACAACGTAAATAATAATAATAAATTAACTATCCCCTTGAAATAATTTTAAAAGGGTAGGCCACACGAATAATGAGAATCTTAGAAATAATCAAGATACCTTTAAACATGATTTCTTCTTTAAAATGACATGGCTTAGTTATGCATATGACGAATAATGAAGCATCTGGTATAACTTGAAATCAACACGTCTTAAATCAACTCACACAATTATAAGGAGTAAAAGATTAAATTGGGAACCCGTTTAAGACGATGAAGCAAAGAATAAAATTGATGATCAAGCTACAAACCCACGGACGCAACAATTATTATAAAATAACAACCCACGATGGAGTGAAGCGAATAATAATAAATGGAACCTAAGGAGAAATGAAAAAAAAACTTACCAAATGTCGGGACAGAGCTCTCTGCTCCTGTCATTTGACAGCGAACCTCTCTGGCGTGGGATCTCCATTAACGTGACACAGTTGGCTATCGTGGGCATGAGAAAAGCCGATAGGGAGTCGCAAAAGAGAGGGGGTCTGATCGAGAGCTGGGGAAGGTCAGCTACCGGTGCTAGCGCTGGAGGGTGGGCAATCGACTGGGTCCGGATGACTTTAGCGGTAAGGGAGAACAGGAAGCCGTAGATGGGTTGTTGTCGGGGCACCGACTAAGAGGCGACATGGACACCTTGGGAGGCTTTGATACAAGAGGCGAGAAAACGATCGCCGGTACGGCATCGGGTTCTGTTGCTCCGGTCGGAATCACCTATGTTGGATGCTGGTGCGGCTCATTCAGCAGATTCTAAGCTCATGCTCGCTGTAGGTTCCTGAAACTCTCGAGATATTTATTCAATGACTATCTTGGCTAAGGAGTCATGTAAAATGTTATTTGTCTCCGTCCCAGAAGCACAAGTTACCGAGTTATTTCGGGAAACCCGAATTTGGCGTCGAACAGGCTGGAGCTGATGCATTGTACATAACATTGGTTGTGTTCGATCATGTACGAAGTAAAATCTGTGCTGTTGACATTTTTCTTCCTTTCAGACTATGCTCCGGCAGTATCGCTTGCTTTACAATCCTTCATGATAGTTGGAGTGATTACGACATCGTTGACTGTGGCTCTCTTGTCCTTCTCCGCATTGACTGCTTTACAATCTTGCAGCATGTGCTCCCGGATTTTGTGAGGGTGGCATTTATCCGAACCCGCCAGTGAACCTCCAGGTATTTATTCTCTCGAGCTGGCTCTCGAAGAACCAATCACTCGAGTTCTCCGAGACGGTGCAAGGCCTCTGGTGGCTGATCCCACATGAGAAACTTCCATGGAAGACAGGCCACGAAACACCATGGCCTGGTGATAGATGGGATGCATTTAACTGGGCAGAACTTGCTGCTCATGGGAATAACATCACAATTTGTTGCTCCAGCCCATGTGCCGACTCCAGAAAGCGGCATGCTTGACGTCAGCAACAGAGTTATTGTGGGTTGCCATCGGAGGAAGCTTAATAATCATTCATCTCTTGTTACTGCTTCTGCTGAGATTGCGAATGGGTTCACGTCCTCGTGGATTGTTCTCCATTCCTAGATTTGAGCTCCTCCTCCTCGTTAGGTGCTCCCGGGCATCTCTCAGTCATATGCATTAACGATCCATGGTGGAAACTAAAGTTTTCCGTGAACTTAGATTTAATAGGAAAAGAACAATAGTTTGTCTTTAATCGTGTAGGCAGAAGGATAAAAGGGATAACAATAGTTTGTCTTTAATCGTGTAGGCAGAAGGATAAAAGGGATTCTTGTTGGGGCGCTCCTGCTGGCCATTCCAGTTGCCTTTGTGTCGGCATTGTGTCTTTTCCTCGCGTTCATGGTCTTCCCTTCAAGCTTCGTGCTGTTCCAAGAAATCAAACATCTGAGAACACAAGAGCCGTGGCACAAATGGCTACCCTCCTTCGTTGTTGGGCCACCAGCACTCGGGAAGTGGTTTTACGGGGATGGCAGCCCTTCTTTCGCTTCTTGGTTTGTGTCGCGGATTGTGAAAAAATAAAAATAAAAAGAATCGAAAGTAGAGAAATCAGTCTGATTAAACGAAAGTAAAGGAAAGAAATTACCGGATTGTCAGGTAGCACAAGTCGCGGACGGAGTCATTGAGCGTCTGCGTTCCAGGGGAGACGAGTTGGGGGTCGTGTCGATGAATGAAGAGAGGCTCGGCCAGCTGGGATATGACCTGATGCAATTCCTACTGAGAAAACCGAGAAGAGAACCCTACCTTGGACGACGAAGCCTTTTTTTCCTGTCTCTTTTAAGCGTGTCTTACACTATTAGAGAGAAGAATTATTTTTAAAATTAGATTTTTTACGATCTTGTGGGATTTTCAGTGATTTTTGATTATTTTTAGTGATTTTCGATGATTTAGAAATGTTTGGGTTATAACAGTGGTGTTGGTATATGATGATGAGACATCTCAATCTCGGTGGCTTGAAAATGATGTTCGAATATAAGATGGTGAATGGGATGCCTTTGATCGATCAGGATCAACTTTGTGAAGCATGTCTTCTCAACAAACACGTAAGAAAAAGCTTTACGAAAGAAGCAACGTCAAGAGTAACGAAGCTGTTCGAATTAATTTATGCCAATGTTTATGGTCCGATCAAGCCGTCGTCTTATGGTAAAAGTAATTATTTTTTACTTTTCATCGATGATTTTAGCCGGGAGACTTGGGTTTATTACTTGAAAGAAAATTCTGAGTGTTTGACGTTTTTAAGATATTTTAAGGCTTAGGTCGAGAGAGAGTGTGTTAATGTAATTAGGTCTTTGAGAACCGATAGAAGACAAGAGTTAATTTCTGGTGCTTTTAACCGTCTTTTGGGAAGAACATGGTATAAGGCGCTTCGTCACGGTTCCAAGATCACCGCAACAAAACGGAGTGGCTGAAAGAAAGAACCGGACCATCCTCAACATGGCAGAAGCATCATGAAAAATAAGAAGATGCCTAAGGTGTTTTAGGCGGAAGCAGTGGCTTGTGTGGTGTATCTCATCAATCGTTGTCCGACCAAAAGCGTGAAAATTAAACACCCATTGAAGCATGGAGCGAGAAGAAGCCAAATGTATCTCACTTAAGGAGTTTTGAGAGTGTTGCTTACAAGCATGTGGCGGATCAAGAGAAAACGAAGCTTGACGATAAAAGCGAGAAATTTGTGTTCATCGGCTATGACGGAAAATCAAAGGGGTACAAGCTCTACAATCCTATCAACGGAAAGACTATTGTGAGTCGTGATGTGGAGTTTGATGAAGATGCTTATTGGAATTGGGAAGCACAAGAAGATGTCGTCAATGGAGTTTTTCCGATGAGGAAATTCAAGGAGAAGAAACACAGCAGCCCGTTGTTCCTCCGACGACGCCGAACACACCTCCTAGTGCACCGTCGTCAAATGGAAGCTCTAATGAAGGACCACGAAGGATGAGAACTATTTGAGATCTTTACGATAACATGGAGGTAATCGATGATGTCTCTATGTTTTGTCTTTTGACGAAACAACGCCTTTGAGTTTTGAAGAAGCTAAAAGGTGAAGAAAAGGAGACAAGCCATGGACTAGGAGATTCGAGCCATTGAAAGGGACGACACATGGGAACTCACTTCTCTTCCCAGGGGCCAAAAGTCGATTGGTGTGAAGTGGATATTCAAAGAGAAAAAGAACGCGAAGGAGTCGTGGAAACATATAAAGCGAGACTTATCGCCAAGGGTTATGCACAATAACATGGAGTGAACTATGAGGTGGTATTTGCTCCTATTGCTCGTTTACAAATAATCAGTTATTTTGTTTTGTTTGCGGCATAAAAAAACTGGAAAATATTTCAATTGGATGTGAAGTCGGCGTTTCTTAACGATTTCCTTTAGGAAGGTGTCTTTGTCGAGCAACCAATAGGCTACGTGGTGAAAGGACAAGAAAAAAAGGTTTTGAAGTTGAAGAGGGCTTTGTACGGTCTTAAGCAAGCGCCTCAAGCATAGTATAGTCGAATTGATGCATATTTTCGAGAGAAAGGTTTTACAAGATGTCCTCATGAGTATTCACTTTATGTGTAGATGGATAAAAATGGAGATTGTTTGTTCATTTGTCTCTACGTGGACGATCTTACTTTGATTTCTAACTATTTTATTCATCGTCGAAGGAATTTTAACTTATTGGATACAGCAACAGCGATTTTGCCGGCGATTTAGATGATCGGAAAAGCACAACTGGATTTGTGTTTTATGTGGGGTCTAATGCGATTTTGTGGAGTTCGAAGAAATAGACGATCGTCACGCTATCTTCCTGTGAAGCTGAATATTTCGCGATTATTACATGTGCTTGTCATGCAACCTAGCTATGGAGAATGTTGGAGGAGATAAGCTTGTCAGAGAATGAAGTAACCACAATTTTTATCGACAACAAATCTGCTCAAGCTTTGGCAAGAAATCCTTTTTTTCATGATCGAAGTAAACATATTGATACTCGCTATTACTTCATCCGAGAATGTGACACGAAGAAGGAGATCAAACTTAAATGTGTGAAATCTGCCGATCAAGTTGAGGTTATTTTTACGAACCCTCTTGGAGTGAATGTTTTCGACAAGATGAGGAGCCTGCTTGGAGTCGAAGTGTTGAAAATAAAATTAATTATGTTAGGGCCCAAGGAAGTCCAAGAGTCGGAATGGCAAGAGTCATCTGGGACATCCAAGAGTCGGAAGTCTAAAAGGAGAGTCTTCCCCTTTCAAAAATTTATCGGTTTGTCTTATCAAGTGAGTTAGAGGGTGAGTGTCCGTTGATTCTTCCAGCGTGTTGCTCACCAACATTTCCAACAATTAAGCCCCTCTTTTGTATGATTTTCCAATTGTTGATCTTCCTAAACCTTGAGTTCGCGGACCGGAACGATGTCACAATTTCGATACTTTGAGAATCTCTTCCCAGTTTCGAACAATAATTTCGAGCTAAATATCGAATTCCGCATTCGTTTGCCAAATATTCCCAATTTGTTAGTCAACGGAATCGCTTCAAATATGATGTTAGGAAATAAAAATCCTTGTATAGTTTAGTCACTATTATTAATTTTTTAAAAAAGTTTATATAAGAAGAAATTTTAGGATTGAGGGAGTGTCATTTGATAAATGAATGGAAAGAAATGCCTTAAGCTTTAAATATAATTCACAAATGGGAGGACAACTCTGAAAAGTCATCTTTCAAGGCAAGTTGAGGGTGTTGGCGTCTCCGACGGGGTTAAGAAGACTTCTGACCCTGGTGGGGATTGTTAATAATAATTAATTGAATGTGGATTTATGTTTGATCCCCCCTCCCCTTTTAAAATGCCGTGTTGTCTGCTTAATAACTTTTTAAAAGATATTTGTTACTTTTCAGTAACAACCAATCAGGAATAATAAGTATCATATTTGATCTCAGTAGAAATCAAAGGGTCCATTGCCAATATCTGTATCAAATTGTAAACAATTTGAAGTATTGGATATTGGCAACAATAAAATAACTGGTTCGTTCCCCATTGTTTGGGAAATCTTAGTTTAATAAGAAATATTGTTAACTTATAAGAAAGCTTATGACTGTAGCAGAATGCGCTCAGATCAATAGAAAGAGGCATCAAATACTTGTATTCGATTCACAAATTACTTCAATCATGTGTATATATATATATATAGACATTAAATTCTATTCTTCCATCGTTAAATGCCGTATCCGATGGGTTTGGAAAGACTTGGATGAATATAAATATCAAAGTGAAACAAAGTGGTTGTGTGAAACCCCAAAATCTAAGCAAAGAAAAGAAATGATAGGGGGTGAGAAACTTTAGCTTTACTAAATTAGTTGAGGTCTGACTGTATTTCCACCAAATGACAGGGAAAGAAGATTGTTACTTTACCACTTAAAAGGGATTAGGCATTTAAAAAAAATAACAATGGTGGGTTTAAAAAGCAATTTAGAGCGTTTACGAACGAGAAGTCTTATACGGACATCCGGCTGACGTGGGAGATGGTATCCAAGGTGTGGATGGGGAGCTCCTCCGGTGCGCGTTGAACCAGTGCAGAGGAGAGAGGGATGCCCGGCAGTTGTGCCGAGGAGGGGAAGCTTAGGACCCACGTATGGATCATGATGGCATTTACATGATCATTACAATTTGGTATAGAGTAAATCATTATGTCCGATGAAATTATGTCCTTACAAGTTGTTTTCACCTCTACTACCCGCAAGCGGTGAGGAAGCAAACAAAACTAAACAGCCTAAAGTTGAAAGGAAGACTTTTGTTGGCACCATAAATGTAAACAATAGATCAACCATGTTTATTTAGATAAACAAAAGACAAGAAGATTCGTGTAAGTTAAGAAACACCAAACAGCAGAGGAGAAGTGGGATATTAAGACCGAGGCTATAATCATAAGAAGAAAGAAGAAGAAATATTGTTCTTTCTTTTCATTATTTCATGGAATTTGGATAGTAAAAAATACATTATTCATCAATATATAAAAACTAAAGATAAAAGGAATAATTGATAACAAAAAACCAAGCGTTACTGCATTCAAAGAACTTTTATAAATTAAGACTCTTTTTCTTGGTATAATAAAACTATGGAAGATACAGGTAAAAAGTGCTATTTTATATTATTTTTTTATAAATTAATAAGGAAGACCAATGACTAGAGTGGGTTGAGATAAGACAAATCGAAAATCAAGCAGCGGCCTCACGGACGATGCTATTTTTCTATGCGCCACTCTTGTACAAAAACTTCCAAAGTTTCGTACTTCTTTTACTAAATATACCCGAAATTTCATAAAAAAGTATGAATAAGCTCAATACTTCATGAAACTTTTATGAACTTATTCGTATTTTCGTTTGTACTTGTTCGTAAATATTTCGTAAAGTCCGAAACTTCAAGAAAGTACAAAACATTTACGAACCAGTTTCGTACTTCCGTTCGTAAAACATGAAACATGTCTCATTTCGTACTTTTCTTGTCAATTAACATAAAGAAACATCATTCGGATGAACAACTCGAAATAGTTAATTTCTCGTGAAATAAAGTTATTATTACATTGACAGCATCATACATCACACCAAGTTAAGCATGTTGTTGATTTACGAAAAAATAAAAAAATAGAAAGGTTAAGCGTATTGCCGTTTCCGACGGGGTAAGAAGACTTTGACTCCGGTGGGCAAAGTGAGACAGAAGTTGCTGCTTTCTGATAAACAAAAAAGTGTTTTGCGTGTTGGGTGCAGGACAGAGGGGGGGGGGGGAGGGATTTGTTAATATGTTTGATTCCCAACCGTGTCTTCTGTTTAATAACTTTTTTTCAAAGATGATTGATTGTTACTCTCTTAGTACCAATGAGGAATACCTTGATCTCTCTTTATCGAGAATTTCGGGCATCCTATCCTACCTATGGAAATCTCACAATTGTCAAAGCTGATTTACCTCGATCTCTCTTTTAATATGGTTTTTGGAATATTACTCGATGATATTGACTTGAAAGGGATTGAAATGAAGATGGTGAAGATTAATGTACCAATTTACAATGCTTGACTTTTCGAGCAATCAATTTCACGGAGAGATTCTTACAAGTATTGGATTACTAAAATCACTCAAAGGTCTGAATTTCTCTCACAACCGCTTCACGGGTTCGATCCTTCTATCCGTCGGGAATTTCACAGATCTAGAATCGCTGGACCTCTCTTCTAACCATCCTATGGGAGAAATTCCAATGGAATTGATGAAGCTGACATCCCTCGTATTTTTAAATCTCTCACAGAACAATCTCACCAGGCCTATACCATCCGGAGGACACTTTAACACCTTTTTGAGTAGCTCGTTCCAAGGAAATCCCGGACTATGTAGGATTCCGGTCACGAGATCGTGCGGTCAGGGAAACAAGAAAGCACATCCACCATCGGAATGAAAGGATGATGGAAAGAAGGAAGGTGGGGGTTGGATGGTGTGGGAGTACGTGGCGTTGGGTTTCGGAAGCGGGATGGAATGGGGATATCGTTGGGATACATGGTGCTGGAAATGGGAAGGGCCCTCTGGTTAGTCCCTTTCCCCTTTTCTTACCTCGTGGCATGAAGGTGGAATTAGTTACCTTTCGGTACCTTCTTATTGTGAAGATCAATGTCCATTTCGTATTACTTACCAAGCAATCACTTTTGGTGAGAGATTCCCATAAATATTGGATTGTTTAATCGCTTAATAGTTAATTTCTCGTGAAATAAAGTTATTATTACATTGACAGCATCAGACATCACACCAAGTTAAGCATGTTGTTGATTTACGAAAAAATAAAAAAATAGAAAGGTTAAGCGTATTGCCGTTTCCGACGGGGGTAAGAAGACTTTGACTCTGGTGGGCAAACGTGCGACAGAAGTTGCTGCTTTCTGATAAATAAACAACTCTTTTGCATGTTGGGTGCAGGACAAGGGGAAGGGGGGGGGGGGGAAACTTTTTAAGATTTTTTANGTGCAGGACAAGGGGAAGTGGGGGGGGGGGAGATTTGTTAATATGTTTGATCCCACCCGTGTCTTCTGTTTATTAACTTTTTTTCCAAAGATGATTGATTGTTACTTTTTTAGTACCATTCAGGCATTAAAACAAACTTAAAAGCAAAGTAGTGCAAAGCGTTTACTCATCTAATATAAATCACCGTCCCAAATTCCTCCCTCCCTTCTGAGTAACAAAATTTGCCCAAAAAACATGAGAGAAGATGCAGCACGTGGTTTCATCATCATCCTCTGCTTCTTATTTTTACTCGTGGCCTTACCATCCACCTCTTCCTTACCCTGTCATCCTGACCAGCAACACGCCTTGCTTCGTTTTAAACAGTCCTTGTCTATCACTGGCCCTATAGTTGCTTCGTGGATGGAGGACGACGATTGCTGCTCCTGGGACGGCATCGCCTGCGACAATTCCACCGGCAACGTCATCGGCCTCGACTTGACCAGTGCTGGGCTTCAAGGCTCCATCAATTCCAGCAGTCCCCTGTTTTCTCTTCGTCACCTCCGTGGCCTTAGCCTTCAGGGAAATGACCTCCTTCGCTCTAAAGTCCCACCTCAGATTGGCGTATTCACTCAGTTGACATGCCTTAATCTCTCTTATTCCAACATTTTTGGCATCCTTCCAACAGAAATCTCACTATTATCGAAGATGGTTTCCCTTGATCTCTCTGATAATTTTCATGGGCTAGAGATGCAAGATCATACCATGAGAATGCTCGTCAGCAACCTCACTCAGTTGGAGGAACTCGATCTTGGGTCTGTCAATATGTCCACGGTCAATCCCACATCCTTTATGAACTTATCTTCTTCTTTGATTTCCCTCAAGCTTTCAGATTGTTTGTTGGGAGGGAAATTTCCTGAATTTATCTTTGGGCTGCCAAATCTACAAGTGATTGACACATCGGGGAATCATGATCTAATCGGCACCCTTCCCAAATCCAAGTGGAGTCCTAGTCTTGATTACTTGTCCCTCTCTGGTTGCTCTTTCACCGGAGCAGTTCCCAATTCAATTGGAAACCTCTCGCGATTGACTTACCTGGACCTATCGGGGAACAATTTCACGATTGACTTGGGGATATTGTCAACCCTAGAGGATCTCCAGTTCCTCTATCTGATTGGGCTCTCCATTTCGGGTGAGGATGCAAACCACGGGTTCTCGTTGCCGAAGCTCCAAGATTTGTATATGACAAGTTGCAGTTTGAGCAAGTTCCCTTCCTTGTCTCGCTCAAAGGAATTGAGATTTCTACTACTTTCGAGAAACAAGATTAAAGAGATACCCAGTTGGCTCGGGAGAATCGGAATTGACACCTTGGAAGGATTGTATCTTAATGATAATCTTATCAAGGGAAGTATCCCTCCATCCATTTGCCAACTAACTTCTCTGTCCTACGTAGACTTGAGTGGAAATTATTTGACGGGTGTCATTCCTCAGTGTCTCGGCAATCTTACGGAATTACAAGGGTTACGCTTGAGCAACAATTTATTGAGTGGGTCGCTGCCAGCCTCCTTGGCAAACTGCACATCTTTGGAGGTTCTTTTTGTTGACAACAACAACATCAGCGGTGCTCTTCCCACTTGGTTATCCACGTCATCCATTTGCCACCTAGCTTCACTACGCGTACTAGACATGAGACAAAATTATTTGACAGGTGTAATTCCTCAGTGTCTCGGCAATCTTACTGAACTACAGGAGTTGTACCTGAGCAACAATTTATTGAGTGGGCTTCTGCCACCCTCCCTGGCCAACAGTGCATCTTTGCGGACACTTGATGTCGGTTATAACAACATCAATGGTACTCCTCCCACTTGGTTACCAGCGTCGTCCATTTCTAGTATTGATTTGCGGGCCAACAACTTTGTAGGTCAGTGGCCCCCAGACATCTTTCTCCGGTCAGCTTTCCTTTATTTTATTGATCTATCTGACAACAAATTCGATGGCCCGCTTCCAGTTCCGTCCATCAAGACTAGCTATTATTCAGTTTCCAATAACCATTTTTCTGGGAGCCTCTCTTCACTACTATGCAATGCCACCTATCTTCAGTTGCTAGACTTGTCAAATAATAGTCTCACTGGGGCCCTGCCTGACTGCCTAGAAAACGTCACCAGTGGTCTTTTACACTTGAACCTTAATGCAAACGAGTTTCATGGTAAGATTCCAGATATTTTTCGTGAAGGAAGTATGTTGATGTCACTTGATCTTAGCGGAAATCAATTCGAGGGCCCATTGCCAAGATCTCTATCCCATTGCAAACTATTGGAAGTTTTGGATGTTGGCAACAACAAGATAGAGGATACATTCCCCAATTGGTTGGGGGATCTCCCGTTGAAGGTGCTCAGTTTAAGATCCAACCATTTCCACGGTCGTCTTATTATTTCCAAGGAAAATCATCCTTTCCCCAATGTAAGCATCCTGGACCTCTCCCACAATAGTTTCGATGGATATATCCAAGATGAATTCATCATCGAAATGTTCGGCATGACAAGAGACAATAATTACGATTTTGGCAAACAATATCTACAGTCAAATTTTGTTGGGGAATATTACTCGGTGACGATCAACTTGAAAGGGATCGAGATGGAGATGGTGAAGATTAATGTCCATTTTGCGATGCTTGACTTTTCGAGCAATCACTTTCACGGAGAGATTCCTAAAAGCATTGGATTACTTAAATCGCTCAAAGGTTTGAATTTCTCTCACAACCTCTTCACGGGGTCGATCCCTCCATCCGTCGAGAACTTGATAAATCTGGAATCACTGGACCTCTCTTCTAACCATCTGATAGGAGAAATTCCAAATGAATTGGTGAAGCTAACATCCCTAGGATTTTTGGACCTCTCATGGAACAACTTCACGGGGCCTATACCATCCGGAGGACACTTCAACACCTTTTCGAGTAGCTCGTTCCAAGGAAATCCAGGACTATGTGGGATTCCGCTCACGAGATCGTGCGGTCAGGGAAACAAGAAAGCACAGCCACCGTCGGAAGGAAAGGATGATGGAAAGAAGGAAGGCAGGGGGTGGATGGTGTGGGAGTACGCGGCGTTGGGTTTCGGGACCGGGATGGGAATGGGGATATCGTTAGGATACATGGTGCTGGAAATGGGAAGGCCCCTCTGGCTAGTCCGAATGGTCATCCGACTGGAAGCCGGTAGCTGGAAAAGGTCGAAAAGGAAGGGAGCCCCAAGGAGGAATGTGTAATTGTTGTATGATGTTTCTGGAATTTGGTCTGTGAGTTACTTCAATAGGATGGTGATGATGATGCGTCGACAAATTATGCAATCAGTCATACTCTTTAAAAAAAGAAATAAAACCTGCAAAATCAATCAATGTTCATGGTTTTTGTTAACCAGTAGCAATCAACCTGCCCAAGCTATTTATTTATTTCCATTTAGTCGGATAAATGGACTTATAATAATTTCTTAAACCTCAACTACTACTACAAAACATGACACACCAAAGAAGGAGAAAAGAAGAACTTGTCAGTCACAAGATTAACAAAACGAGAATAAATACAGTCACTATATGAAAGAATTGATAAAACAGAAGACATTCTTCCATTGATACTCACAAAAAAAAGCCCATGAATATCAGAACAGAACGTGAACCAACCCGATTGAACAGGAAAACATAAAAAGGAATAAGATGGCTGCGAATTGACCGGGAGTCGAAAAGGATCAAGGAGGAGGGGGTCGCAGCCAGCCGTTTGATTCAGATGTGTCGTAGATACCTCATCATCAAAGAATGTAAATCCATCGATTGTGTCTGGATGGAAGAAACAAAATGAAATATATATAATTAGTATAGGTTTAGATAATTAAGCATGTAAGAGAAACGAAAAAAACAGAATCTGATTGATTCCAGAAAGGAAAACCAGATGGACCATTTACTATATGAGGAGGACATCATAAACTCCATCTCAACATTTCTGGATTGTTAAAGAGGGGGGACAACGATGACAAACCTGTGGAAGAAGCTACTCTTCATCTCCATGCTGGCATCGCTTCAAAGTATCGAATCGACTGCACCTTTTGTCCTCTCGCTCAATGGTTCAGATGCTTTCTGGTTCAAAGTGACGGTGATGATGAAGAACTGTATCAACCAGGACGACGGCCTGGGCTTTCACGACGTGAAGGTAGGAGAGACATGGAGTTTCATCTTCCATCCGAACTGGATTTTCACCACCCTCTTCTACTGTAGCTTCCAGTGGCCCGGTGTAGTACCCCAAATTGGAAAAAAAATAATAGATTGGGGCGATCAATAAATTTGGCAATCGGGCAGGTAGAAAAAATTAAAAATTAATTCATCCAAATTTAAAAAAAAAAGAAATCAAAAGTGGAGATTTGGGAAAATTATCAAACACTAAGGAAAAATCAGACGCGCCGGCTCCGGGACGTCTCTCCCCCTCCTCCCCTCTGATGAATCGGAGGCCAACTCCTCCTCTCGACACATACAACCGGAAGCTAACTCCTTCCGACGTACACATCGAAACCGGAGCTAATGACTCCCCTCTCCAGGGCTGACAAGCCAAAGCCTCNTTCTCTTGCACATCGACCAAACGTTGGCGGGCGTCCTGAGCAGCTTTAGAGGCCTGCCCTCGAGCGTCATTGATCGACTGAATCTTCGAGTCGGTCAAGTCGTAGGTGAGCAGGTCGGCGTAGTAATCCCTCCAGCGGGTCCAATACGTCGACCTGAAGCTCTTGCAGGCCCCCAATATTTCGTCTGTGACCCGAGGGGATGTCTCGATCTCCTTCAACAGCTTCTGCATCTTCTCAAACTCGTCGACGTTTAAGGGGTCAATGAGCAGAAGCTGACAGAATTCTTCAATGTCCTGGTGAAGCTTCACCCATGGGTCGACAGTCGAGGTCGCTGCAGCAGGAGCCTGCAGAATAAGAAATGAAATGTTGCTAAGACACAATATCCCCGAACAGTCAACACCTCCATGCAATCGAATACTTACCTCTGAAGGTAGTGAATCCTCAGAACTTTCGCCCGAAGAAGTGGAGGGAGTAGGAGCCTTTTTGCGACCAGCAGTCGTCTTCACTCTCTTCGGACGAACCTGTGAAGTGTCGCGGTCAGAACCGCGATAACAATGCCGCGCCTTGGGTGAAAGAAAAACACGTACCATTGGTGGTGCAGGAGTGGGGACTGAAGAAGAAGGAACGCCTTGTTCTTCCTCCTCTCGCATCGACTGAGGGGGTGCCCCCTCTCGCGTCGACCGAAGTGAAGGATCGACTGCAACCGTAGCGGTTCCCTCTTGTAGCAAGATTTTAAGAGCCTGCTCTTCCTGGAGTAGAGTGTAATAAAACTAAAGTTCATATATGAACTAGAGTAATATATCCTAGCAGGGAGTCGAGCTCACCTCGACGGTTGAGGCCGTTGCACCCGTCTCGATTACAACCGGAGTAGGCTGGTCACCACCTCCGGTTGACGCTTCGCCCTAAGCAATATAGTGCGGGTTAGATACAGAAGCTCAAGATGAATTAGAACCAGTAGAGTCATACCTCTGTAGTCGCTCCTCGAGCGGTACCGACCGTCACTAAGGTCGCAGGCACCGCAGGAGATGATGAATTCACTGGGGCCACCGCTGCTGGCGACCTCAAAGAAGAAGTCGCCGCTACGGTAGTCGGCGACTTGGGAAGAGGGGCCGCCACTGAGGCTGGTACCTTCACCAGTTTCCTCCTNGTCGCCGCTACGGTAGTCGGCGACTTGGGAAGAGGGGCCGCCACTGAGGCTGGTACCTTCACCAGTTTCCTCCTCTGGGATAGAGGCACCTCTTCAAGATCTCCTGCCTCGATCGCCTTGCGCTTTGGAGCGCTTTTAGGTCGGGCCTTGGAGGGATCACCTACAGCTGTCTCCCTGGGGCTCGCCACCTTAGCTTTCCCCTTGCCAGTCGACTTAAACCTAGAAGGAGCAGGGGCAAGGGGAGCCTTAGGCTTGGATTTTTCAGAGCCCTGAGGCATCATTGATCCTGAAAAGGAGAAAGCTCGCGATTAATACTAAGAACCCAATACTCTTAAAGTAAAGCTAAGTCTTTACCTCTCGCTTTGATATGTGTGTCGCCCATGTAAAAATCAGGTTCCTTGGAGACCTCCAAGAAATGCATCAAAGCCCGCAGCTCTTCATAAGTAGTCGACCACAGCACAGTGAAGAATTGCGTGGCGAAACAGGCAGAAGTACCAGATGGAAATTCTATCTGGGAGAGCTGCGCCTTGCTGTTGAGCAAGTCGAGGGTCTTCGGGGAGATCGGCTTGCACGTAATTCTCTTCATCCTATCCCCGCACAAGCCACCGGTAGGGTCAGCAAGTGGAACCGCTACGCCCTGGATGAACCCAAACTGCCTTGCACACAGCTGAGGGTTATAGGCTTCAAAGGTCAGGTAACCGTCGAAGATGACTGGTAGGTCCCTGCGGGTCAATACCCCATTCCAGAAGCCACGAGCAGCTTGAAGCTTAATTTCCTGAGCAAATGTCGTGCCGCCTGGAAAGGGTGCCCAGTTGCGTCGATCTGCCCTGCCGAAGTCGACGATGTGCTTCATGTGGCCAGTGACCGATGTCATAAGCCATTGATCCTTCCGCTGGCAGCACTGCTCCAAGATGGTCTCCCCATAATAGGCCGACTCGAGGGGCGAAGCAGGGCCCTTGAACCCAGTCAATCCTGGCATCCACATAGCCGACCAGAGGTGAACTAACCAGAGCAATCCTCCTGCTGGATGTTTTGGAAACGGCTTGATCTGAGTCGTCGCTCTGTCCAGATCATGGTAAAGAAGACCTAAAATGAAGGGGGCCCAAGAGATTTCTTCATTGGTCGCCCTCAGAAAGTTGGCCACTGGATAAGAAGTGTGGCTGACCTTCTTCCCTGGGAAGCAATAGACAAACTTGCTTAACCAAGTGCTGAGGAACTCGACCTCTTCCCGGGCGCCAAAACACTCGGTCGACAACTTCTCATCTGGCTCTTTGCCTGCTGAGGCCATTTTTAAGTGCCTGCTTACCATCTCCATGTACTGAAGGGCGCCCTTGGGATTAATATCGCCCGCCAGGGAGTATTGGCGAACAGGGAGGCTATTGACTTTGCACCTGGCCAAAATCTTCACATCTGCCAATGTAATAGACATGGGACCCTCCGGGAAATAGAAGCAATTGACTGAGGAATTCCAGAAAGGCAGCATAGCCGAGCAGACTCTAGGATCACAGTTCTTGTCTGCCACGGACATCCTAAAGAACCTCAGAATCTTCTGACTCCTAAACCTCTCTGTGAAGTGCTCCTCCCACATCTCGAGCCATTCCACCATCTCAGATTTAGACGAAGAAGGAAAACACAGGAAGGATCCCTGACCTTCCCAGTTGAGGGGATCGACGAAGTTGGGATGGCAGATCGGGATGGGCTTCTCGGTGACGAGATAGTTGAACGGCACTGTCCCCGGGAAAAGACGCTCCGGCAGGATAGGTCCGAGGGTGACGCCCGATCCCTGATCCTCTGTGACCGGAATAGGTCCGGTTGGCCCAGCACGCTGATTATGGACCTCGAAAGCCTTGAAAGTCGACATCTTTTTAAGGATCGGAAGAGTTTTAAGGAGGGAGACGAAGAGTTTTCCGGGAAGCGAGGGTTTCTAGTTTCTTGGAGAAGATGAAGAAGTGTTGAGCAAGGAAGAAAAGTGCGGGAAAAGGACGATGACTCCCCTTTATATATAGGGTATGATTTCTGCTGAGTCGGCATAGCCAACCCAGCATAAAAGGGGGGGCTTATGTTGACATGGCAATTAATTTTGGGCCTGGGTTTAGAACAGAAACCCAGTATTCCCTCAAGTCACACTCCGAGTCGGCCCAAGACGTAGTCGTCTAGGCCGACTCACGACGAAATCGACTAGGTCGATTTATGACAAAGTCGATTAGGTCGACTTATAAATGGGGTCGACTAGGTCGACTCACGATGAAGGAACATGGTGATCAAAGCCAATCAAGATGACTCAACAGTAGCTAGGTCTACNGCCGACACTCTTCCCTCCGACGACACCGCCTTCTGCCACAACCACAACCCAAGTGTGGTGCTCCAAAGCAGCCTTCTAACGGACTCCCCGACGTCCTTCTTCCTCCCAGGGCAATCCCGGGGCGAGGTAACCCCTCGGTGAGTTTTCAGTCTTTTTACTCATAATCACGCAGCCACCCTTTCACCTTAGAGCATGGCTTACCACCTTTCGTATTCTTTAAACTCATTGCATCTGATATGGGAACGTGAAACCGAGCCCCGAAAGAGACAGACGCTCCCACACGAACACTACAGCCATCAGACTTTCATTTTCCCCTGCATCAAGCGACTCCAAGTCACAAACGATCAAGACTTCTACATTGACGGAGCCCAAACCAGCGACAGCGACAAGCCATAACCCTAGCTGCTCCTTTTCCCCGTCATAGATGAGTGCCAACGCCTGAAACTTCTCGCGGCTGCACAACAGCACCGTGAGAAGTCGTTTTGTATTCTGATTGATTTACATACATGTGCAGGACAAAAAATAGGTACCGGACGACACATGGAAGATCTCCGCCAACGAGCTCGCTCACACCCGACGCCTAGCCGTCTCCCTCGTCAGCTCCGTCTCTTGGAATGCTCCAGCCTCCTCTTCTTTGGTTGCGACCAACTCTTGAGGACGCCTTCTTCGCCTTGGCCGTATTTGGGATCAGAAGGCCTTCAGAGGTAAAGATTTCATTTTTTTTTAATTCTTTAAGATGATTTAACGTGTGCGTTGCTTTACCCTTTTTTAATTTTTAACTTTTTATTATTACTTCGTTATTATCATTATCATTATTATTATTAGTAATATAACAAGACACCCAACACATTTCAATCCTTGTGTGGTTGTGAGTGCCCAAATCAAATGTCAATTTATTTAATGCGTCTTATGAATGTTTTAATAAAATGTCAATTTTGTCCGCACGTCCGTCTGAATGTTAAGTTTCGATTAGTAATTTATTTATGATTTAAAAAAAAAACTTTTGATTTGACTTTTTCATATATCACCATTGATGGTTGAATTTCAGTATAATTAAATATATTTTTAAATGTCTTGCAAAATCTTTTGTTTTAAAATTTCAAAACATCATAAATTCATGTATTTTTTGACGTCTTAAAAATTAAAATGTTCTAATCCTTTTTTTTTTGTTTTCATTGCATGAATATCCGAGTATTATTTCACAGATTTGATAAGATAAATCTTGAAGGCAAAGCACGAGACTGGAGGCGCGCGAGAAACAAACCGTGGTGGAAGTATGTCTCGAAAGCAGCCCAACTGACGAGCCCAGTTGATGTAAAGCCCCTGTTGACATGGCAATTAATTTTGGGCCTGGGTTTAGAACAGAAACCCAGTATTCCCTCAAGTCACACTCCGAGTCGGCCCAAGACGTAGTCGTCTAGGCCGACTCACGACGAAATCGACTAGGTCGATTTATGACAAAGTCGATTAGGTCGACTTATAAACGGGGTCGACTAGGTCGACTCACGATGAAGGAACATGGTGAACAAAGCCAATCAAGATGACTCAACAGTAGCTAGGTCTACTAATAGAGTCGAATCGACGGAATCATGGATAAAGTCGACCAAGTCGATCGCAGTCCGTACAGATCGGTCAAGTCGACGAGGTCGGAATAAATTTATTCATTTTCAATCACGTTTGCTAAAGATCGTAACTGATCTTAAATATCCAGGAACGTGATCCCACATATCAAGGGGGTTGTTGAGACACCCCCACGACATTAGGGATCACGATCTATAACACGATCTGTAGAAAGATTTATCTGTTACTCGTTAATCGCATACAAATCCTCTATAAATAGCAGAGGGGTTTTTCAAAACAGGGCACGACCATACACAGCCAAAAACACTGAAGTTTGTTCGTCAACCTTAGGAAATTAGATACCTTGACCCGGTTCATAGGTCAATTCCCTTTCCACCAGCAGAGTGAGCTCGTAGGGCCTTTGCCGTCAACCCCGCCAGCGACACCACCGACGGAGTGAGCTCGTAGGGCCTTCGTCACAACCTCCCGCCAGCGATCACCACCGACGGAGCGAGCTTCCAAGGCCTTCGTCACAAGCTCTCCATCGTCACGGATTTCCACGCCATTGTCAATACTTGCACTTGTTTTCCGTTTTAATGGCTGTAAGCCCCGTTTCTTTTGCTCTTTAAGATTGTAAGACTTGCATGTAATTTCAATAAAATTGTGCATCTTCTTACTGGCGACCACAATATAACTACTGTGAGTCCATTGCCAAATATTTCCAACGTGATCCATTCCGTGCGCGAACAGCCCCCCGGCTGGGCCTCAGGTACATGAGGGAGGTGCGAACCTCCCATTTTTCTTTATTTTCACATGTAACGTGTCGTGAGCCCAAGTGCATAGGCCCACGATCACCACCCTTCCCCGCTCCCTTTGATCTCAATAATTGTCTGTGTTTGTCCGCATGCCTTAGGCCCGTAGGTTTATCGTCGCATGCTGTTTGCCAAACACACATGAGTTCGGGCCCAAAATGTTCGAATCGGGTCCAACGCCCGTAAAACATTGACATGAGTCTAGAGTCATGCCCGGATCGGGTCCAACACCGGTTAACCAAAAGCAAACTTTTGGAGCAACCGCCTTTTGATGTAAGAGTTAATAATTAGGAATCCTTGAATCATACTCTGGTTTTCCGACTTAAACCAAGATTTTAAAATTAAGTCGGTGGCGACTCCGTATATTTTACCTAGGTTAAACAACAACCTTTTTACGGAGCAATTTTGGACGAGGAACTGACGACACGAGCCGCTTCTGAGTCTTCTCGATCCTTTGTGAGGCCTACGCACAGCCTTTCGCCCGTCGCCTTCAAAGAACTTTCGCAGGTCCATTTAGGAACCAAGGAAGGGTTCAACCCAATTCCCTTCTACAACGTCCGACGCTCGAGTCCTGACGTCGATTGGTTGGGCCTTGGGGAGCGAGCCCGGATCCTCATGTTGTTCGAACCGCCATGCGCGTGCTAGGCCGAAAGGCGTGCGTACACTTGGGAGCTTTCACCATTATGATATTTACAACGGGCTTAAGTATAGCATGTATCAAAGGGTGCGCTGGGAGATCCACTTGTTTTTGTTTTTGTATCTGTGAAGTCCAAAATACACTGAATATTATGATGGTAGTCAGAAGTTCTATAATAAGAAGTTATCAAGGCAGAAAATCCATCGGAGGTAGGGATGTCACACTGCTGTCGGATGTAGTGGAGGTAGTAGAAAATGATTGCTCCAAAGGCAATGAAAGCTGCAACAATGGCGATCGGTGAATCTTCAAGCATCTTCGCAGCTACAATAACATGATAAAGAAAAGCGATCCCATGAAAGAAGTTTGAAATGATACCAATATATGTCGGGAAGCAGAACTAACCATTCAATAACTACAGAAACATGAGATTCCACTGCAATAACATCTATTCATTGTTAAAAGGCAGGGAAAAAATTGGTGCACTTGAGTCGGAGAGAGACTGTGGGTCTGCATGGGCGTGTCAATGGAATTTTTTAGGAATATTGAGGAAATGCTGCTTGCTTAGTCAGGTTTTGGAGGATGTCAATAGGAATAGTCGAACGTACGTGGGGGTGGGAAACCATCTAAACTAGGAGTTGGAAAAGGGGAAGAAGCCAAAGTGCCATACTTGACATCAATGACCAAAGTTTAATAACCAAAATGTCATATCTCTATAATATATACATATACATTAAACAAATGTCTCATGAGTGAGGTTCAGTCGACACAACTCAAAAAATTTCGATAATTACTTCTCTTTGAAATTTCTCGTTGTAACACTTGGTTTTTGAGGACCTACATATTTGTTTTCTTTTCTTAAGTACTCTTTGGAGGGATATTTGCAGATTATTCCCTTTCGCAACTTAATAACGAGGGCAAATAATTTCTTAAAGAGATTGTTTTGTGCGTGATGAAATCAAGAAATCGAGTTTATTTACATTTTTTTACACGTTGTTAGTTGGCGATCAAGATGGAAGCTTTATCACTGGTCGTGATCAAACTTCCGGACAATTTTAAAGAATTATTATGGGTTTTACCACAAAGATGACGATAAAAATGATGCACTGCGAACTACACCGATGTTCCCGTTAACAACACTCAAAATTGCATACGTGATTGAGTCGGATGTTAAGATAGATACCTCAACATCAACTACACTAAATATATAATTTGTGTTCAAGATCAGATATCACTATGATCACCTACTCATCAAAGTGAAGACACGTGCATTGGTTGGTTTGGCGAGATTATCATAATTAATTATAAAAAAGAAAAACAGAATCTGATTTATCTTGGTAGGTAGTACAATGATCAGTCACTACAACATATGAAGAGATCATGAACAACATTTCCGGAATGTTAAAGGGTGAGGGGGAGAACGATGACAAACCCGTGGAAGAAGACACTGTTCATCTCCCTTCTCGTTATGCGGGCATCGCTTCATAGTATCAAATTGACTGAACCTTTTTTTCCTAAAACTCAACGATTCAAAGTGAAGGAGACGATGAAGAACTGTATCAACCAGGTTCTCACCATCCACTGTAAATCTAAAGACGATGATCTACGTTTTCACGACGTGAAGCCAGGCGAGATATGGAGTTTCCGCTTCTGCCCGACCGTAACTTTCAGCACACTTTTCTACTGTAGCGTCCAGTGGCAAGGGAGCTTTCACCATTTCGACGTTTACAACTGGCGTCGGCATAGCTTCTATAAATGGATGGAGTGGGAGATTTATCCCGATGGCCCTTGTTTACATGCGTGGCCGACCTTTAAGCTGAGTTGCGACCCCTGGAAGGATTAAAAAGAGTTGGCCATAGAAGACTCCGTGTTCAGCCATTCTTCCTAATGACATGCAATTCCTTATCAAAATTAATTCTCTCATTTATTTTATGTATTTGATACACGAGAGCTTGTTGTACATTGCCCGATTTTCACTTCACGTTTGCATTTATTAATAAGAAACCTTAATCTTCTCCATAATTAATTCAAACAGATCAAAATAAAATAAAATTTTTAATGATATCGAATGTTGATTTTCATCTAATTTCAAGTACAATATTCACGAATCTCTCTATAAATGAGATTTTTTTAGAAAATTTAAATTCAAAATAAAATATTGAAAATTTCCTAATTAAAAATAAAAATCACCTTTTCTACTAATAAAAAGTGAAGTACATATTTTATGGGACATTTATCTGCAGCCACGACTTTATATTTTTCTAATTATTATTATTATTATTATCAACCATGTTGCCTTTAATAGGTATCAGCAGAATCACGGACCATTTCTCTTTCGCATCTATGAAGTCCAAATACAGGATTATGTAGACACAAGTGCTATATAAATTGTGATCGGGGCGAAAAGTCCATCGACTTGCGGATAAATTGAGACAATTCCACGGTTGCATCGGAGGCAAGGGAGTCATGCTGGCGTCTGATGTAGCGGAGGTAGTACAGCACGACTAGACATATTATTCCAAAAGCAAAGAGAACTAACTGCAAAAGTGTAGCCATTGCATTCCCACGAATGTCCAGACATATTTGTGGCTACAATAACATGATAAAGAAAAACGTCACATGATGAAAGTTTCAAGTAGTACAAATATATTTAGGAAAGCTGTCCAAACCATTGAAAAGCTACAACAAATATGCCATGATTTTCTTAAACAATGACATGAGAATCCCCCCTACAAGAACGTATTCACAATATTTGTCAATAAACTATGTATCACATTCTTGTAAGAGTGAATCATCAATTATGTCATTCAATTGTTATGTAAGAGCTTCATAAAAGAGAAGGAGGAGTATATTTTTGGAAGTAGAAGTAACTATTCAATAACTACGGCAAATATAGCATGAGTTTCGGGAAATATGACATGAGAATCCACTACAATAACTATTGATTGTGTCGGTGGAAATTTTGAGGAACATGGAGGAAATGCTGCATGCTTAGTCGGGTTTTGGAGGATGTTAACAGGAAATAATTGAACTTACATGCGGGTGGGGAACTTACACCAAACCAGGAGTTGGGAAAAAAGGGGATGATGACAAATCAGCATGGTACGATCTGAGAACCATCGAGGAAGGATGCAGGAGTTCAACAGGTTTGAGTGGAAAACGTAAACCCGGAACTTACAGGAAATTAACATCGAAGAAAGGGAGAGCTTGCAGCCATTCTTCTAAGCTCCTGGGGACATAAAACGGGGGATACAATTTCTAGACTCCTCTTTTGAACAAAAGGAAAAAGGGAAAGAAGCAGAGGGAGTACAACTAGGTAACGTCCGTATTTACTGTACTGACATAGAAGATTTTGGTCGCCTACGACCAATCATATCACGCCAACTGTTCCAATGGCAATCCAAAAAAAATGAGTCCCTAGCCATTATTAAATCGAAATAGCAGGGCCATGGGCCTGAACTAAACATCTCCGTAAGGCCCACATAACCCAACATATCTATACGAAGCCCATTTATACAATGGAATTATATTAAACAAAGCTTATTTCAATCATCTAATTAGAACAAACAGAAGAGGTGAATGACGACGATCCACCACCTATAATTTCACTTAATGCAATAATTGGAAATCCTGCTTCTCAAACAATGGAAGTCGCTGGGAAAGTTAAGGGGAGCAATTCGGTCATTCTTATAGACTCACTGGGCGGCACATACAACTTCCTGAATGAAGGGACAACAAGAAGCTAGGTTGCAAAATCAGTACAATCTGTCCAGTGGCAATATCTATGGCAAGCTGAGAATCTTCCGAGAATAGTGCCAAAAGTGTGTTGAGTTTCTTTGGCTATTAGGCTGAAGACAATTTGTGGAAGGCATCTTAAGCGTGTTGCCGTCTCCTGACGGCATAAGAAGACTTTGACTCTGGTGGGCGGTCCATCGGCAATTTACCTCCGATGGGGACACCGGCAGACTTTGCTTGACTCTGGTGGGCAAACGTAAAAAGTCTTTGTTCACGTTTCATGAAGATAAGAAGATAAATATCTTGAGTGGATAAATATCTTTGTCTATATTCAAAAAGATATGAGATAACATACTGATTAAAGTTGATCGAAACAATTGAACATAAAGTAGATGAATAAGCCGTATAGAACCAAACTGAAAAACAATAATGAAGAGATAATGGCCATTCTGTACACTAACGTGTTTTTCTAGTAATATCAAAAGACAAACATCAATTAGGTGATCTAAACAAACAATCACTCCTTCACTATAATTAAAATTCTAATAATTAAAATTATTAGATTCTAATATATATAGTTTTGTAATGCTTCTATTCATTCCTCAGTTTCAGCTTTTACTGCATGACTTCATTTTAAGTTTTCTGGTATGGTTAAATGCGAATATGTAGTAGTAGTAGGTGAGGTTTAAGAAATTCTTATAAGCCCATTTATCCGACTAAAATGGAAATAAATAAATAAATAGCTTAGGCAGGTTGATTGCTACTTGTTAACAAAAACCATGAACATTGATTGATTTTGCAGGTTTTATTTCTATTTTTAAAGAGTACGACTGATTGCATAATTTGTCGACTTATCATCATCACCATCCTATTGAAGTAACATCATACAACAATTACACATTCCTCCTTGGGACTCCCTTTTCGACCTTTTCCAGCTACCGGCTTCCAGTCGGATGACCATTCGAACTAGCCAGAGGGGCCTTCCCATTTCCAGCACAATGTATCCTAATGATATCCCCATCCCCATCCCGGTGCCGAAGCCCAACGCTGCGTACTCCCACACCATCCACGCCCTGCCTTCCTTCTTTCCATCATCCTTTCCTTCCGACGGTGGCTGTGCTTTCCTGTTTCCCTGACCGCACGATCTCGTGAGCGGAATCCCACATAGTCCAGAATTTTCTTGGAACGAGCTACTCGGAAAGGTGTTGAAGTGTCCTCCCAGTGGTATAGACCCCGTGAGGTTGTTCTGTGAGAGATTTAAAAATCCAAGGGATGTTAGCTTCACCAATTCATTTGGAATTTCTCCTATCAGATGGTTAGAAGAGAGGTCCAGTGATTCCAGATTTGTCAAGTTCCCGATGGATGGAGGGATTGACCCCGTGAAGAGATTGTGAGAGAAATTCAGACCCCTGAGCGATTTGAGTAATCTAATGCTTTTAGGAATTTCTCCGTGAAACTGATTGCTCGATAAGTCAAGCATTGCAAATTGGACATTGATCTTCACCATTTCCATCTCGATCCCTTTCAAGTCGATCATGACCGAGTAATATTCCCCAACAAAAGTTGACCGTAGATATTGTTTGCCAAAATGGTAATTATTGTCTCCTGTCATGCCGAACATTTTGATGATAAATTCATCTTGGAGATTTCCATCAAAACTATTGCGGGAGAGGTCCATGATTCTTGCCATGGGAAAAGGATGATTTTCCTTGGAAATAATAACACGACCGTGGAAATGGTTGGATCTTAAACTGAGCACCTTCAACGGGAGATCCCCCAACCAATTGGGAAATGAATCCTCTATTTTGTTGTTGCCAACATCCAAAACTTCCAATTGTTTACAATGGGATAGAGATCTCGGCAATGGGCCCTCGAATTGATTTCCGCTAAGATCGAGTGACGTCAACCTACTTCCTTGATGAAAAATCTCTGAAATTTGACCCTGAAACTCATTTGCCCGAAGGTTCAAGATTACAAGAACCCTGGTGACATTTTTTAGGCAGTCAGGTAGGACCCCAGTGAGACTATTATTGGACAAGTCTAGCACATAAAGATTGGTAGCATTACATAATACCGAAGACATCTTCCCAGAAAAATGGTTATTGGAAACTGAATAATAGCTAGTCTTGGTGGTTGGAACTGGAAGAGGGCCTTCAAATTTATTGTCGGACAAATCAATACTATCCAATGAAGCTGACCGGAGAAAGATGTCTGGAGGCCACTGACCTACAAAGTTGTTGGCCCGCAAATAAATTTCAGAAACGGACGCAGGTAACCAAGTGGGAGGAGCACCATTGATGTTGTTATAGCTGACATTAAGAAACCTCAAAGATGTGCAATTGGCCAAGGACGTGGGCAACGGCCCGCTCAATGAATTGTTGCTCAAGTCCAACCATCCTAACATCGTAAGATTGCCGAGACACTGAGGAATGATACCCGTCAAATAATTTCCACTCAAGCCTAATGAGGACAGAGAAGTTAGTTGGCAAATGGACGGAGGGATACTTCCCTTGATAATATTATCACGAAGATACAATTCTTCCAAGGTGTCAATTCCGATGCTCCAGAGCCAACTCGGTATCTCCTGAATCCTGTTTTCCGAGAGGTAAAGAATTCTCAGTTCCTTTGAACGAGACAAGAAGGAAGGGAACTTCCTCAAACTGCAACTTCCCATAATCAATTCTTGGAGCTTCGGCAATGAGAACCCGTGGTTTGCATCCTCACCCGAAACGGAGAGCCCAAACAGATAGAGGAACCGGAGATCCTCTAGGGTTGACAATATCCCCAAGTCAATCGTGAAATTGTTCCCCCATAGGTCCAGGTAAGTCAATCGCGAGAGGTTTCCAATTGAATTGGGGACTGCTCCCGTGAGATTGTTCCACATTAGATCCAAGTGAGTCAATCGCGAGAGGTTTCCAATTGAATTGGGAACTGCTCCGGTGAAAGAGCAATCCCCGAGGGACAAGTAATCAAGACTAGGACTCCACTTGGATTTGGGAAGGGTGCCGATTAGATCATGATTCAAAGATATGTCAATCACTTGTAGATTTGGCAACCCAAAGATAAATTCAGGAAATTTCCCTCCCAACAAACAATATGAAAGCTTGAGGGAAATCAAAGAAGAAGATAAGTTCATAAGGGATGTGGGATTGACCGTGGACATATTGACCGACCCAAAATCGAGTTCCTCCAACTGAGTTAGGTTGCTGACAAGCATTCTCATGGTATGATCTTGCATCTCCAGCCCAGGATTATAAGAGAGATCAAGGGAAACCAGCTTCGACAATAGTGAGATTTGTGTTGGAAGGATGCCAGAAATGTTGGAATAAGAGAGATTAAGGAGGGTCATCCGTGAGAACATGCCAATCTCTGGTGGGATGGCTGAGCCAAGGAGGTTGTTTCCAGCAAGGCTGAGGTGATGAAGGTGGCGAAGAGAAAACAGGGGGCTGCTGGAATTGATGAAGCCACAAAGCCTGGCACAGGTCAAGTCGAGGCCGGTGACGTCGCCAGTGGAATTGTCGCAGGTGACGCCCTCCCAGGAGCAGCAATCCTCGTCCTCCCTCCATGAGTCAACTTTAGGGTAGGAAGCATTCTGAGGGTAACAGGAGGGGTCCTGAAAGGAGTAGCTTGGATCATTGATAGAGAAGGGGTGTATAAAACGAAGCAAGGCGTCTCTCTGGTGAGGATGACAGGAGGTGGAAGGGGAAGCCAAGAGGAGGAGGTGGTTGGGATGATAAATGAGTAAAAATAAGAAGCAGAGGATGATGAAACCACCACCTGCATCTTGTCTCATTTTTTTGGGCAAATTTTGTTACTCCAAAGGGAGGGAGGAATTTGGGATTGTGATATATATTAGATGAGTCAACGCTTTACACTACTTTTCTTTTAAGTTTGTTTTAATGCCTGATTGGTACTAAAAAAGTAAAAATCAATCATATTTGAAAAAAAGTTATTAAACAGAAGACACGGGTGGGATCAAACATAAATCCACATCCAATTTATTATTAACAAATCCCTCCCCCTCTTGTCCTGCACCCGACACGCAAAACACTTTTTATTTCTAAACCGCTTTCTAAAATATCATACTAGTTTTCGTGGTGAGTCACCTCGTTTTTTTCAGCGTCGTATCTCAACTGTTTTCTTAGTGTCATGATACATGTCCTTAGACAGTACCCATATCATTCGCCTAGATGGACTGGAACCTGCTACTCTTTTCTGGGCAAATAATGGGACCTCGGCGATATGCAAAATTAAACGAATAACAGAAATAGATTGTGGTCTCAACTAACCGAAGGTTGGAACCTGCTACATTCTGGGAATTATGGAATTCGAGCAATAATCAAGATCAAGTGACTGATGAAAATATGTTATGGTTTTAACTAAGTGAAGATTAAAACTTGCTACTTTTTGGGGGAATAATGTAGACACCCACCAGAGTCTCCTGCCAATTCTGCTGGGGAAGAGTGTACACCGTGTCGTATGAGTCGTTATGCTACGTCTGTTATTTTGTTCTTATCTTCAGTCAGCAACAGCATGTTGGGCTTTGTTAATTCCATGTGGTTTGATCCTTTAGCCTATCACAGTTTTGGGTTTGGGCTACTCCTGGGCTGCTCCATCATCTTGCCCATCTGTCCATCACTTTCCCGCATACCAAACTCCCTTCACCTCTTAACAACTTTCGTTCCATAACAGCTTTCTCCACTCCCTTCTTTATTTCATCCGAGTCCGAAATTCCGAATTCTAATATTTGAAGTCCGAGTCCGACTCCGAATATATGTAATTCCGAACTTTCGAGTCCGAATTCGGATAATCCGAAATTTCGAAATTGTAAATTTCGATAAAGAAAGAGCAAGGGATATTTGGATATCCTAATTTTATCTCTTAAAATCCGAATCCGAATCCGTTTCCGAAATGTAAATTTGGAATAAATCCAAATCTGATTCTGAAATTAAGTAAATCCGAAATTGTCGTGGGGTTTTTTCTAATATTTTTTGGATATTCGAATATCCGAATTTTGTTTCTTAAAATCCGTTTCCGAAATGTAAATTTGGACTAAATCCGAATCCGAGTCCGAAATTAAAAAAATCCGAATCCGAGTCCGAAAAAAAATTCGGATATCGGACTCGGATATCAGAAATCGGATTTTTTTCTTACCCCTACTTGTATCCTTACTACTTCAGCAACTCCATTAGAAATGGCCCGGAATTCAGCTTTAGTGCTTGAGCGAGATACCACCCGCCGTTTATGTGATGCCCATGAGATCAAATTCGTACCCAGAAAAGTGCAATACCGTCCTGTGCTCTTCCTATCATCTGGACAACTTGCCCAATCAGCATCAGTTAAGCAAGTAATATCTGAAGAATCAGCAGCTGTCAATGTAAGTCCATGAGAGATCGTTCCTTTGAGATATCTCAGAATTCGTTTGATTGCTTGTACATGAATTGTAGTAGGTTGGCTAAGAAATTGACATGTTTTATTGACCATAAAACTAACATCAGGTCTTGTATTTGTGCAGTACTACATAGCACCAACCGAGCAACGATATACAGTGGGATCAGCTAACACTTCCCCTTCATACTTAGACAGCAATTGGTGTGACCACTGGTTTGCAATCCAGCATACCAACCTTCTCTAACATTTCTCTGATGTAATTTTCCTTGCATAAATGTATGGTACCAAATTTTCTTGTGACTTGAAATCCAATTAGATAGGACAGATCACCAAGATCTTTTAAAGCAAACACACTATGCAGTTGCGGAAGTAAGTTTGTAATCCCAGAGCTGTTAGAACAAGTAATAATAATATCATCAACATACACTAGAATTATTATCACTCCTTTAGTCGTATGCTGGTAAAACAAAGAGGCATCAACCTTTGAATTTTTAAAACCCCACTGAAGCAAACAATTACTCAGTTTCATATATACCAAGCTCGAGGGTTTTTGCTTTAAGCCATAGATAATCTTTCTTCAAACAACAGACATGAGATGGATACTCTAAATCCTCAAACCCTGAATGCTGTTGCATATATCCTATTTTCAGAAGGTCCCCATTTAAGAATGCATTAATAGAATTTATAGAGATTCAATGGCCGTAAGAATAACAAGCATGGGATGATGATGATGAAACTGTAAGAAAATCAATTCAATCCAAGATCACCGTAATCGAATTTAGGATACGAAAAGTGTGGAAAATATATCGTACCTGGCGTTAACATATTTCTGTAATAACCCGATTATCAAGCATTTAGCTCAATTACTATTCCAGAACCATTGTCCGACAAGATCTGCAACACATAGAGCGAAGTCAGTAATTTGGGTCTTCCTCTCCCTGACTTGCCGACGATCGATGGAGCACCACTATTAGGGTTAGAGCAAGAGGGAGAGGGGACCTAGCACCTATTGATAAAAAAATGTGACGGGTCCTTCCATCACGGGCTTAAGTCAACACGTAGGCCTACACCGAATGTCTTACAGCCCACATCAATCAGATTGTGCAAAAGCTCAAATAAAAGCTTACATAAACTGAAGGAGCTATCGTACATTGTCTCGTATACAACATGTTTTACAAAAATTGAAATCGATAATTGATTATAGCTCAACAGAAGTTTTATGAAAACAAAGTAAAATAATAAAGGTAAAAATAAAATTCCATCAGAAACACAAAGGGGATTACTATTAAACAGAAGAGACATCATTTTAAAGGGGGATCAAACATAGTCAACATCCTGTGAAGTCCCGGGTGTAAGACTATTCTCAGAGAGCAACATCGTCTGACGTTTGCACACCAGATTCATACAAACTCTCCCCGGTGTTTCCAACTGAGATTAATTGGGTGAGACGTAGACGCCAGGAGTCTTCCTACCCGTCGGAGACGGCTGATAAGTCAAACATGCTTAACTCCTTTTTCATTTCTTTCTTCTTCTGAAAATAATGGTAAAATCAGTAAGACTTGGTCTTTGTCAAATGTAACTTCATCTCTCGAGTGAAAAACATTCCCCATTTTGTGTTTATCTCTCCGCAATCTACTCATATGTCATGCAGATGGGATCAATCATCCCTTTGGATGAATAGCCTATTCAGATAGATAGATAGATAGATAGATAGATAGATAGAAGGTCCCAAGTGATTGTTGTTACCACGCACAGCGCACGAGTTTCCAACAAAGCAGATAGCACGCGAGAAGGTCTCGAGAGTAACTGGGAGTTTGGGTACGGGGAGAGAGAGGCGTTGGGAATATCCTTGCTTCTTCCTTCACTTTAGGACATTGAGGAAGCGTTCCCACTTTTCTGCATGGCTTATCGGTAGTCTCTAGTGGACCGGTTGTAGCTCTCACTAGGTGGTGGACTCCTACTGATTGAGGCGGTTGATAAACCACTGTTGGCAAGGCATTGCAGGACTCCCTTTTTCAATCGTCGCGTGAAAGTAATATAGGCCACAATAATTTTGCCTGCCATCACATGATGACTGGACCCGAGTCTATCCCGAGGGCCTTCGCGAACAAGATAAATGACCAACCCCTAACTTTAGCTCTAGAGGTCATCCCCCCAACGACAACATTTTATTCTCTGTAAGCAACTCTGTCTCACGTTTGTCCACCAGAGACAAACAAAGTCTCCTTGTGTTTCCATCTGATATAAATGGCTGATGGCTAAGACGAGATGTAGACGCCCGCCCACCAGAGTCAAAGTCTTCTTACCCCGTCAGAGACAGTAACGACACTTAACTTGCCGTGAACGACGGGGTGTATGATGCTGTCAAGGTAAGAAGAATATTATTTCATGACAATTGACTATTCCAAGTTGTTTGTCTAAGTCATTCGTGAACTATATATTTGAAGTTTTGGATGTTTTGTTCTGTTAATTTGCTAGGGAGCTTGATCTCTGTTAATTTCTGTTAACTTCCAAATTAACAGAAATTACAGAGATTCAATGGCCGTAAGTCACTAGTGACCTTGATCGACTTTATTTGTTTTTGGAATTCGTTGTTTATTCCTCGTTTAATCTTTTCCTAGAGACTACATCCTCGAACCTCTGTTTCGTTTGCAAAATATATTCTCGACGGGTTTGAATGTTCTACTAAGCTTTTTGAATTTAGGAAGATTAATCAACTCGAAGGCATGATGATATCCCCAATCATTAGAAGAAAGGCTGACTTGATGTTCCCAATCGTAATGAGACACAGGCATTTAGGCAGAGATCCACAGAACCCACAGACAATAACAGGGGGAGAGAATATGACACCAAACGAAGTCTTTGCATGTATTATTGGATTCAAACCCCCGAGATGAGTCCTTGTGGGTTGTAATTGTTTGTTGGTGTGGTCGATGGAGATTTGGGGTTCCAAGAATAGCCAAATCTGGAGTATTTATGTACGGACATAAGGATAATAGTCACGCGCTCTGTCCCTCACACTCGGGGCATAAAAATGTGAAGCGTTCAGGTTTCATCTCTGTCCAAATATTATACACACCAAATCCATCGCGCCACAGAGGAGCCAACGCCAAAAGAGAGTTAACAAACCTCGGAATCCAGAGACGAGGTGGACCACCAAGAGTTAGGGGGATTGGGCAAAATAAACATTCTTTTGCGTTTGCTCCGTGGGCAGATCTTTTGAAGGAGAAACTTAGGAGTTTAGGCTGTGAGCGAGCTGGGCTAACGGCATGGGCTACGAGGCAAAATGAGAAAGACGAGGAAGAGGCCGGAGAAAGGAAGGTGCAAACTAACTTGGGCTGTGAACCAGGATGAGAAAAAGGCTGAAGAGGGATAGCATCAGTATAGCATATTCTTTCATTAGTTTATGAGGGTAAGGATGTAATTGGAGTGAGGTTGGTTAGGCTAATTTGTTGAGAGGGAATGTAGGAGTATCTGGTTGTTAGAGGAGAATTTTGGGCTGTATAAAGTAGTACCGAATCCCTTTGTAATGAGTGGGTAGATTCAATGAAACAGTAAAGTTTTTCCTCATTCCTTCTGCATCTTTTTGCTCTGTTTTCCTTGCCTTCCCGACTCAAATGGTATCAGAGCGGGTGCGGCTTGGTTTAGCTGCGGAGGATGGAGATGATGAGAATCGATAGTCAGCAATCACCATATCATGTGAATGTATCAGATCTGCAAGCTGGAGCCATAGTGTCTCCAGAGCTGTCAGAGGGCAATTATGCAACTTGGAGGCGTTCCTTCGAGCTTGCGGCATCAATGAAAAACAAGGCAGGTTACCTAGATGGGTCGATTCCTAGGCCTGCAGAAGACAGTGAACTATTGCCCGCGTGGAAGCGGTGTGATGACCTGGTGCGGTCGTAGCTGCAGAGTCGGTATCTCCTGCAATTGCCACGACTATCTTCTATCTCCACACTGCGCGGGACATCTGGTTGGAGCTGCAAGAGCGGTATGGAGAGCCGGACGATTCATGCATCTGTCGGCTGCAACTTCAATACCATTCGCTAGTGCAGGGAAGTAAATCTATCTCAGCCTTTTATAATGAGATGCTGGGGATTCTAAGAGAATTACGAGAATATAGGCCGTTTCCGAAGTGCAAGTGCAGGAAATGCGACTGTGGCTGGGAGAAGGCATATGCGGATGAACTGCAGAAGGACATGGTTTACAAGTTTCTGAACGGCTTGAATCGGGAGCATAGAGCACTGAGAAGTCAAATTCTGCTCAGGAAGCCATTTCCTACACTAGACGAAGCGTACAACATACTCCAAAGAGAGGAGATGCAGTAGGCAGCAAAAGAGGAAGAAATGTCTTTGTTTGGAAATTCAATTGCAGCCACAGCAAGGGCTGGGAAGAGCCCGGAAACAGCAACACCACTAGATCAGAATAGGGTGTTGGCCTTCACGGAGAGGAGGAAGCTTAGGACAGAGATACTCTGTGAGCACTGTGGGAAAAAGGGGCATATGAAGAGCAGGTGTTATCAGCTGATTGGTTTCCCACCGAACCAGATGTTTGGAAGAGGTAGAGGCTGCCAAAATTCTCTAAAGCCAACGGGGATGACAGGGAATAGGAGGATGACCAACATGGTAGACACCAAAGTCCAGCAACTTCCAGATGCTAAACAATCTTCCCAACTTGCTCTGTCGGATGCTCAGATATAGAAGTTATTGACTTTGCTCAGTGTGGATAACTCTAGCCAAAATACAGCTCACTAGGGACAGACTTCCAACTCGTCCTTTCCCTTTGAAACTAGCAATCATGCTGATAACCTTGCAGGTACCCTCATCATAACTTTTAACAGGGTAACAGACCAAATTGAACAGAACACCTCCTGGATTGTTGACACGGGAGCCACAGACCATATTACCTGTTCGCTTACCTTGTTTGAATCGTTTCGTAAGCTAACATCTCTATTGCAGATCCGGCAACCAAACAGTGCGAATATCCTAGCAACCTACATAGGAACTATCAAACTCAATGGCAGCCTAACTCTAGAAAACACTTTATTCGTTCCTTCGTTTCACTTCAATCTGCTTTCTGTTAGTAAATTGCTTACAGATAGCAAAATTTGTGTTATTTTTTCACAGAACTACTGTCGTATACAGGACTTACACAACAAGATGACTATTGAACTGGCTGAGCGAGAAGACAACCTGTTTGTGCTCAAGAAGATATCTGGGAATGGACAAACTATGCTGCTTCACAAGTTAGACTCGCAGCCACTTCCTCCGACAACCAAAACCCACTCACTTCCGATTCATCTGCACAACATATCACCTTAGATGCTTTTGATCTTTGGCATATGTGGCTTGGACACGTGCCTTCATCAAAACTTTCCTCTTTACAGACAATTGATCCTTCCATTACTCTACTGTCACATAATGCCTGTTCTGTTTGCCATGAAGCAAAACAAAAACGTCTGGTTTTTCCTGTTAGTGCCATCAAAACTTCTCATCCTTTTGACCTGATTCACTGTGACATATGAGGGCCGAATGCGGACTTTGTTTTGCATGGTTATTGTTTCTTCTTGACCATTGTTGATGACTACACATGGGTGACATGGATTTTCCTGATGCATTGCAAATCTGAAATAAAAACTTTGTTATGTGATTTTTATCAATTTGTCAACACTCAATATAATACAAAAATCAAGGCGTTGCGCAGTGACAATGGGAATGAGTTTCATCAGTCTAGTTTTTACAGGATGCATGGCATTATACAACAAACTTCTTGCGTAGCCAAACCACAACAAAATGGAGTGGTAGAGAGGAAACATCAGCATTTGTTGCAGGTCACCAGAGCTCTTTTATTTCAAACGCATTTACCTTCCAAATTTTGGGGTTATGCTCTATTGACTGCCACGCATATTATTAATAGGCTACCAAGCAAAGTTTTACTTGGTTGTACGCCAAACAAAAAACTGTTTCATAAAAAATCATCATTACATCATATGCGTGTCTTTGGTTCATTGTGTTTTTTGTGCACCTGGCAATCTGGTCAGAAGAAGCTCGGTAAGAGGGCAAGAAAGTGTGTTTTTCTTGGTTATCCCTTTAAATGTGAATGGTTATTTTCTGTTTGATGTTGTTTCTGAACAGATTTTCGTTTCAAGGGATGTTCACTTTTATGAAACTATTTTTCCATTTAAGGACCCTGCTGTCATCCGGTCCTCGTCTCCTTCTTCACTAGTCCTTCCTACTCTAAATTTTTTCTTTGATTCTTCTTCTGATGCCATTCCTTACACAACTGCGCATACAACTCAGCCTATTACCTCAGATATTCCAGTGTACTCTCTTCCAATTACCCCCGATTCTAACTTGCGAAGAAGCAAAAGGCTGCGCCACATTCCTACTTATCTTCAGGATTACCATCATGGTTTGTCTTCTCCGCAACAAAGTTCTGATTCACCTATGTTGCCCACCCCTGTAAGTACTGCCCTCTCAAATTCGTCTACTCCTTATTCCATTGCTCCTTATATTTCTTATGCAAAGTTGTCTACTCCCTATAAAGCCTTCCTTCTGTCTTTGGAACAAAATCTTGAACCTAGGAGTTATGGTGAGGCAAAGAGTATACCACACTGGCAAGAGGCAATGTCTACTGAATTGAAGGCATTGGCAGAGAATCACACCCGGGATTTGGTGTCTTTACCGGCCGGAAAGTGTGCAATTGGTTGCAAATGGGTCTATAAGACCAAATTGCCGGCAGACAGCTCTGTGGAATGTTACAAGCACGCCTGGTAGCCAAGGGCTATACTCAGCGAGAGGGATTTGATTACGAAGAAACCTTCAGCTTGGTAGCGAAGCACTCTACTATTAGTTCGTTTTTGGCATTAGCAACTATCAGAGGATGGGTTCTGCATCAATTCGACTTACATAATGCTTTCTTGAATGGAGATCTCACTGAAGAGATTTTTATGCAGCTACTGCAGGGCTTAGAGATTCAGGGAGAGTCTTCTGCAGCAACTCCTCTTGTTTGCAAGCTTCGTAAATCCCTCTATGGCCTCAAATAAGCTTCACGTCATTGGAATTGTAAGCTGACTACCAGTCTGCTTTCTTACGGCTTCACGCAGTCTAAGGCCGACTACTCCCTTTTCACCAAACAGGATTCAACTGGTTTCCTGGGTGTTCTTGTCTACGTTGACGATATCGCAATTGCCGGGTCCAGCATATAGCTTATCGATGATCTGCACGTATATCTGCAGAGTCACTTCAAGCTCCGTGATCTTGGCACATTGAAATATTTTCTGGGATTGGAGATTGCCCGTTCCAAATCTGGTATATTTATCTCTCAGCGTGGGTACGCCTTGCGTTTGCTAGCAGACTTTGGGAAATTAGGGGTCAAGCCTTGCTTCATACCCCTGATGCCCAATCACAAGCTGACACATGCGGAAGGGGGAGTGCCAGCCGATGTCTCTGCATATAGACAGCTTGTGGGAAGATTGATCTATCTAGGGATTACACGGTCGGACTTAGCTTATACGGTGCATGTTCTTGCTCAATTCATGGACAAGCCAGAACAAAAACACTGGAATGCGGCAGATATGGTACTGAAGTACCTAAAAGGAACAGCGGGGAAGGATGTGTTCTTCTCGAGTTCAACTGAAGCGAGGTTACAGGCCTTCTCGGGTAGTGACTGGGGGGGTTGTGCGATGAGTAGAAAGTCCACCACTGGTTATAGTGTATTTCTGGGGGATTCTCTCATCAATTGGCGTTCGAAAAAACAGAGCACGGTTTCGTGAAGCTCTATTGAAGCCGAGTACAGGGCGATCGCCACTGCTACAGCGGAAGTAATTTGGTTGAAAGGTTTGATGACAGATCTGGGGGTCACAACGGCACAGCCCATCACACTATACAGTGATAACAAATCGGCCATTTATATTAGTAAGAACCCGATGTTCCATGAACGCACTAAACATCTAGAGATCGACCTGTACTTTGTGCGAGAAAAGGTAAAGGATGGAGTCATTCGGTTGGTTCATGTGAAAACTGATTATCAGTTGGCATATATGTTTACCAAGGCCTTACATCCGGGGAGGTTGAACCTTCTGCTTGGCAAGATGGGAGTCAGAGATATTCATAACTCCCATATTGAGGGGGAGTGTGAGCGAGCTGGGCTAACAGCATGGGCTATGAGGCAAAACCCTAAACCCTAAACCCTAAACCCTAAATCCTAAACGAATGATGGAAATAGATTTTGGTCTCAACTAATCGAAGGTTGGAACTTGCTACATTCTGGGAATTATGAATTTGAGCAATACTCAAGTCATTCGTGAACTATATTTGGAGTTTTGGATGTTTCTCTTGAAGACTCATCAATAAAAGTGCAATATCCTCATGTGCTCTTCCTATCATCCGGGCAACTTGCCCAATCGGCATCAGTTAAGCAAGTAATATCTGAAGAATCAGCAGCTGTCAATGTAAGTCCATGAGAGATAGTTCCTTTGAGATATCTCAGAATTCGTTTGATTACTTGTAGATGAACTATAGTAAGTTGGCTTAGAAACTGATATGTTTTATTGACTACAAAACTAACATTAGGTCTTGTATTTGTGCAGTACTGTAGAGTACCAACCAAGCTACGATATACAGTGGGATCAGCTAACACTTCCCCTTAATACTTAGACAGTGGATCTGTTGTTGCCATTGGTGTGACCACTGGATTGCAATCCAGCATACCAGCCTTCTCTAACAGTTCTCTGATGTACGTTTCCTTGCATAAATGTACGGTTCCAAATTTTCTTTTGAGTTGAAATCCAACTAGATAGAACAGATCACCAAGATCTTTTAAAGCAAACACACTATGCAGTTGCGGAAGTAAGTTTGTAATCCCAGAGCTGTTAGAACCAGTAACAATAATATCAACATACACTAGAATTATTATCACTATTTTAGTTGTATGCTGATAAAACAAAGAGGCGTCAGTCTTTAAATTTTGAAAACCCCACTGAAGCAAACGATTACTCAGTTTCATATACCAAGCTCGAGGGTTTTGCTTTAAGCCATAGATAGCTTTCTTCAAACAACAGACATGAGATGGATACTCTATGTCCTCAAACCCTAGAGGTTGTTGCATAAACATTGTTTCCAGAAGGTCCCCATTTAAGAACGCATTAATGAACTTACAGAGATTCATTGGCCATAAAAATAACAAGCATGGGATGATGATGATGTAACTGTAAGAAAATCAATTCAATCCAAGATCACCGTAATCGAATTTAGGACATGAAAAGTGCGGAAAACATAGTTACGTACCTAGCTTTAACAGATCCCTTTAATAACTCGATTATAAAGCCTTTAGTGCAATCTTCATTCCAGAACCGTTGTTCGACAAGATTTGCTAAACATAAGGAGAAGTCGGTAACTTGGGTCTTCCTCTCCTTGACTTGCCGACGATCAATGGAGCACCACTGTTAGGGTTAAAGCAAGCGGGAGAGGGGACCTAACACCGTATGATAAAAACCTATGACGGGTCCTTCCATCACGGGCTTAAGTCAAAACGTAGGCCCACACCAAATGTCTTCCAGCCCGCATCAATCAGATTGTACAAAAGCTCAAATAAAGATCACCTAAATCGAATGAACTATCATGCATTGTCTCGTATACAACATGTTTTATAAAAATTGAAATCGATAATTGATTATAGCTCAACAGAAATATTATAAAAACAAAGTAAAATAATAAAGGTAAAAATAAAATTTCAAACATAATAAACATCCTCTGAAGTATCGGGTGTAAGACTATTCTTAGAGAGCAACATTGTCTGATGTTTGCGCACCAGATTCATAAAAACTCTCCCCGGTGTTTCCAACTGAGATTAATTGGGTGAGATTTAGACACCAGGAGTCTTCCTACCCGTTGGAGACGGCTGATAAGTCAAACATGCAGATGGAATCAATCATCCTTTTGGATGAACACCCTATTCAGATAGATAGATAAATAGATAGATAGAAGGTCCCAAGTGATTGTTGTTACCATGCACAGCGCACGAGTTTCCCACAAAGCAGATAGCACGTGAGAAAGTCTCGAGAGTAACTGGGAGTTTGGGTACTGGACAAAGACTTTATGAAGGCTCTAGAGGTCATCGCCCCTGTAAGTGTTCCCGGTATAGGAACCAAACCTCTTCTCAGTAGAAACTCTCTCTACTTTTATTGAACAAAATCAAAAGTGAATTGTTACATCTGAGGACAAGCCCTATTTATAGGGGTAAAAATAATCTAAAGAAATCAAATAAAATCTCAACAAAATCTTAAATAAAAGATACTGTATCTCCTATAAAATCTTTAAAATATTTTCTAAGATTTTTCTAAGATATTTCCTAAGATTTTCATATCAGGCTTGATATAATCACCAACAAACTCCTCCTTGGATCAAGAGCTGATAGACACGCCAATTTTCTGTCGAAGCCACTCAAATCTGCTCTGGTCAAATGACTTTGTGAAAATATCGACTAGCTGATCTTTTGTAGAACAGTAAATCAACTCTACTTCTCCCATCTGCTGCACTTCTCTAAGATAATAATACTTCACATTAAAGTGTTTTGTTTTACCATGGAAAACTGGATTTTTTGAAATCGCCAGTGCAGCTTGGTTATCAACAGAGACTTTTGTCTCCTTCTCCATTCTGTAACCTATATCATCCAGAAGCTTCCTCAACCAAATAGCTTGATTTACAGCACTTGTTGCTGCAATAAACTCAGTTTCTGCAATCGATTGAGCTACAATTTCTTGTTTCTTTGAGCACCATGAGAAACAAGCCGATCCCAAGGAGAAACAATACCCAGAAGTACTCTTCATGTCATCTACAGAACCAGCCCAATCACTATCAGAAAAACCATAAAACTCAAATTTCTGACACCTCATGTACTTCACACCATGAGAACTCGTCCCTTTGAGATACCTAAGCACCCTTTACGCAGCTGTCATGTGTACTTCTGTAGCACAATGTAGAAACCTTGAAAGCACACTTACAGAAAATAAAATATCTGGTCGAGTTGCTGTCAAGTACATTAGGCAACCAATTAAGCTTCTGTATAATGCATTGTCTGCAGGAGCAGAACCATCGTTTCTGCTCAGTTTCTCCTTCTGATTCATAGGAGTTGTTACACTTTTGCACTCCTCCATCCGAAATCTTTTCAAAATTTCTCCAACATACTTCTTTTGACACAGGAAGATCTCACCTGGACTTTGATTCACCTCCATGCCAAGGAAGAATGACATCTCTACTCACAATTATCTTCTCACTCTGCGGCTGATAAACTTTATAAGCCTTTGATTTCATGCTATATCCAACAAAAATACCAGCTTCTGCCTTCTGGTCTAACTTGTCCCTTTTCACAGAAGGAACATGTGTATAGCACACACAACCAAACACCTTCAGGTTCTTCATGGCAGGCTTGACTCCATACCAAGCCTCATGAGGTGTCTTCATATTCACTGACTTTGTAGGTAGTCTATTCAACAGAAATACTGCAGTATTTGCAGCTTCTGCCCAAAACTTCTTCGGCATCTCCTTCTCCTGCATCAAGCATCTTGCCATCTCCATGATGCTTCTGTTCTTCCGTTCACTCTCCCCATTTTGCTGTGGTGAATATGGTGCAGTAAACTGATGCTGCACTCCAAAATCTTCACAGATGGACCTAAAACTGGCAGAAGTATACTCTGTCCCATTGTCAGACCTCACAATCTGTATACTCCTCCCACTCTCATTTTCCACAAGATTTTTAAACTTCCCGAAAGTCTCTGCAACTTCAGACTTAGCCTTCAAGAAGTAAATCCAACACATTCTGGAGAAGTCATCAATAAAAATGATGAAATACCTGCTTCCATTTATGGAAGCCTCCGACATCGGTCCACAAACATCTGTGTGTATAAGCTGTAGCTTTTTACTAGCTCTCCAATTCGTACTTTTGAAAGGAAGCCTCGTCTGCTTTCCCAGCACACACGTTCTGCAGTTAGATGTATCCTTCTGCTGTAGAACTGGAAGTCCAACTGCCATCTCATTCTTCAGCAGAAACTCTATGCCCTTGCTATGGAAATGCCCCAGCCTTTTGTGCCAAAGTTCTGCTTCATCAATCTGAGCCACTAAAGCTTTTTGACTCTGTGATGCTGGATCGAAAGAGAAACACTTTTCCTTCATTCGAATCTTAAGTATCTCCTTTCCAGACGAATCTGCTATCATACAGAACCCGTTTTCGAACATCACCTTGTACCCCTTCTGCACAAGTTGACCAACACTCAACAAGTTCTGGTCAATCTTAGGTACATACAAAACATCACCGATTAGCCTTGCACCTTCTGGACCATCAATGACTACATCTCCTTTCCCTTCAACGTCAATGTAATCACCATTCCCGATCCTTACTCGAGAACAGAAGCTTCGATCTAGACTTGCAAATGACTTCTTATCATATGTCATGTGGTGGGTACATCCGCTATCCACCAGCCAGCTTCTACGAGTTGATCCTGTAGCAAAACAAGATGCTGTAAACATCAATTCTACCTCATGATTTGCAGCAGCTTCTGTAGCACTTTGCTGAGAATCTTTTTCCTGATAAAATCTTGCAATATGCCCTAACTTCTGACAATTATTACACTTCACGTCTGGCCTCCTCCAACACTTGTAATGTGGGTGACTTCTGCTTCCACAGTGTTTGCACGGATCTAGTTTCTTCTTCTGATCAGCAGCAGGACGCCTCTGTTCACCAGAACCTCTACTTCTGCCTGAACCTTCTGCAATCCCCTTCTGTTGGCTCCACGGCTTCGTCCCTTTTCCAGAATCTGTTGTCTTCGATCTTGCTGGTAAGGCTTCCTCAGTAGGAACTTGAACTTCCCGTCTCATCAGCTTTCTCTGTTCCTGAGCCTGCAACGCACTCAGCAACTCCGCCAGCTTTATGTCCGATAGATCTCTCGTATTCTCCAATGAAGCAATCGTAGCTTCAAAACGTTCTGGCAGCGACACCAAAACCTTCTGCACAATTCTCTCATCCTTCATATCTATACCCAGAACTCTCATTCTGTCGGCCAGATTTATCAATCTGTCAGAAAAATCCTTCACAGCCTCATCCTCCTTCATCTGTTGTCTCTCAAATTCTCTCATCAAATTCAAAACCTTCATGCCCCTTATCTTCTCGTCACCTTCATACTCCTCCTTCAAGAAATTCCAAATATCCTTCGCAGTCTGGAACTTCATGATCCTCGTGAATATTGTAGGCGACACTGCAGCATAGAGACATGACTTCGCCCTTGCCTTCTTCGTGACTCTTTCCTTGTGATACCGAATCTGGTTGATAGTAGGGTTGTCGGGGAGTGCATCCACGGTGTAGTCACCTTCCACTGCTTCCCACAAATCGCTACCCTCCATGAAAGCGTTCATCTTCACCGCCCAAGCTTGATAGTTCTCCCCATCAAACATAGGTGGCGTCGTTGCACTTGCCTCCATCTCCTTCTTTTGGACGAAAAGCAAAAATCACAAATTCTTCACAAGACTTCCACAGCTCCCGAAAGATCACAAACGCTCTGATACCAATTGTAGGTGTTCCCGGTATAGGATCCAAACCTCTTCTCAGTAGAAACTCTCTCTACTTTTATTGAACAAAATCAAAAGTGAATTGTTACATCTGAGGACAAGCCCTATTTATAGGGGTAAAAATAATCTAAAGAAATCAAATAAAATCTCAACAAAATCTTAAATAAAAGATACTGTATCTCCTATAAAATCTTTAAAATATTTCCTAAGATTTTTCTAAGATATTTCCTAAGATTTTCATATCAGGCTTGATTCAATCACCAACAGCCCCCAACCACAACATTTTATTCTCAGAAAGCAACTCTGTCTCACGTTTGTCCACCGGAGACAAACAAAGTCTCCCTGTGTTTCCAACCGATATAAATGGCTGATGGCTAAGACGAGATGTAGACGCCCGCCCACCAGAGTCAAAGTCTTCTTACCCCGTCGGAGACGGTAACGACACTTAACTTGCCATGAACGACGGGGTGTATGATGCTGTCAAGGTAAGAAGAATATTATTTCATGATAATTGACTCTCCCAAGTTGTTCGTCTAAGTCATTAGTGAACTATATATTTGAAGTTTTGGATATTTTTCTATTAATTTGCGAAAAGACTCTCTTTCCAAATTAACAGAAATTACAAAGATTCGATGGCCGTAAGTCACTAGTGACCTTGATCGACATTATTTGTTTTTGGAATTCGTTGTTTATTCCTTGTTTAATCTTTTCCCGGCGACTACATCTTCGAACCTCTGTTTCGTTTGCCAAATATATTCTCGACGTGTTTGAATGTTCTACTAAGTTTAGGAAGATTAATCAACTCGAAGGCATGATGATATCCCTAATCATTAGAAGAAAGGCTGACTTATGTTCCCAATCGTAATGAGACATAGGCATTTAGGCAGAGATCCACATAACCCACGGACAATAACAGGGGGAGAGAATATGACACCAAACGAAGTCTCTGCATGTAATATTGGATACAAACCACCGAGATGAGTCCTTGTGGGTTGTAATTGTTTGTTGGTGTGGTCGATGCAGATTTGGGGTTCCAAGAATAGCCAAATCTGGAGTATTTATGTACGGACATAAGGATAATAGTCACGCGCTCTGTCCCTCACACTCGGGGCTTAAAAATGTGAAGCGTTCGGGTTTCAGCTCTGTTCAAATATTATACAAACCAAATCCATCGTGCCACAGAAGAGCCGACGCCAAAAGAGAGTTAACAAACCAAGGAATCCAGAGACGAGGTGGACCACAAAGAGTTAGGGGGATTGGGAAAAATAATGTTCATACTATGTCCGAACTCACGGGAGTCCAAATACGGGATTTTAGCCTCCACCCTATGGCCCCATTTACCTCAAAACATCGCCTTCAGTTCACTAATTCCTCCTCGGTGACACGAAGGGAGAAATTCAAACACAAGTAAATATAATAAGGAAGTTACAACCATGGAAAGAAAACTCATCACTGGAAAGCAATAAATGAAAGGAAGAAGGGAAGCTCGGATAGACAGATAGCAATGGAAATTGAGATGAGGCGGGAGAAGGTAAGGATGCATCACGAATGCCGCAATCAAACCCCCCACTAATATTTCCATTCCAATGCACATTGAGAATAACTATACCTCCAAAGCTGAGGATAACAGTCCAGTCAAGGCATGAATGACGTGACCATTCGGACTAGCGACAGCGGCCTTCCCATCTCCGGCACCATGTATCCTAACAATATTACAATTCCCATCCCGGTTCCAAAACCCATTGCCACGAACTTCCACTCCAGCCACCCCCTCCCTCCTCCTGTCCACCGTCCTTTCCTTTCGATGGTGGTTGGGCTTCCTTGTTTTCCCGACCACATGATATCGTCAACGGAATCTCACATAGTCCGGAATTTCCTTTGAACGAACTATTTGAAAAGATGTCGATGTGTCCTCCAGATGGTATAGGCCCCGTGAGGTTGTTCCTTGAGAGGTCCAAAAATCCAGACGACGTTAGTTTCACCAATTCCTTAGGAATTTCTCCCATCAGATGGTTATATGAGAGGTCAAGCGATTCCAGATTTGTCAAATTCCCGATGGATGGAGCGATCGATCCCGTGAAGTCATTGTGAGATAAATTCAAGCCCTTGAGCGATTTAAGCACTCCGATGGTTTGAGGCATTTCTCCGTTGAAGTGGTTACTCGATATGTCCAGCATTACAAATTGCTCATTGATCATCCCCACCTCTATCTCGAACCCTTTCCAGTCGATCATCACCGACTCACCCATAACTCTATAGACAATCCACGAAAGACCATGATTTGTGTAAATCTCATATCGTGTCATGCCAAGCAATCCTCCGATGAAATTTTCCATTAGGTTACCCTCAAAATTATTAGGCAAAATATACATTTATGTCCCTAAGTATTGACGAACTTTCTTTTTTTGTCAACATCTTTTTTTATATACAAAAATGTCACTAACTATGTCATCAACCTTTTTTCTGGCCAATCTTGAATTTTTTATAATGAAAGCCAAACAACGCCTTAATAGACAATTTTTATTTATTGACTAAAAGGGAAAAAAATAACAAAAAATGAAAAATAATATTGAAACTTTTCATGTGCTTTTTAATTTTAAAATTTTAATGAGCAAATCAAGTGAATTGAAAGCCGAAATTAACTATAGTTACTGATGCTGTCAAAAAATATTCAAAATCAATGAAGGTCGGATGATATTCTGTTACGGGGCTGCTACTACGGATAAGGTGGATTATGAGACGAATTAATGAGAGGTTGAAAATCCACTGTTATAGTACGAGAGTTAGACTATATTAAGGTCTTGTTTGGTTTTCGCTATAAGAAATTCAAGATTGGCTAGAAAAAAGGTTGATGACATAGTTAGTGACATTTTTGTATATGAAAAAAAGATGTTGACAGAAAAGAAAGTTCGTCAATACTTAAGGACATAAACGTATATTTTGCCAAATTATTATTGGATAGGTCCCGGATGTATACCCGGAAGAAGTTATGAGTTTCCTTAGAAATAATAACTTGGCCATGGAAATTGGTGGACCTTAAACTGAGGACCTTTAACGGAAGATTCCTTAAAGCTTCCAATTGTTTACAATGAGTTAGATATCTCGGCAACAGGCTCTCGAATTGATTCCCACTGAAATCAAGTGTCATCAACGGACTCCCTTCATAAAAAATCTCTGGTATATGACGGACAAACTCATTCTCATGTAGGTGTAAGTGCTTGAGATCGGCGGTGACGTTTTTCAGGCAGCGGGCAAGTGCCTGTGAGACTATTTTGTGACAAGTCGAGCCACATGAGTTTGGTAGCATTACAAAATAGTGAAGAGATCTCTCCCGAAAAATAGTTATTGGAAACTGAATAGTAAATTTTCTTAGCGGACGGAGCTGGAAGTGGGCCTTCGAATTTATTAGCCCTTAAGTCAATATAAGGTGTCGTGGACAACCACGTGGGAGGAATACCTGTCATGCTGTTGTTACCGACATGAAGTGCCAGCAAAGATGTGCAGTTGGCCAAGGAGGGTGGGAGAGGCCCACTCAATGAATTATCTCTCAAGGACAACCCTTTGTAAAATGGTAAGGTTACCCAGACACTACAGGTAATTTTTTTTTTTAAAGTGACACTGGTAAAATTATTCTCTCCAAGATCATTATCCCTTATTTTCAGAAATACCCCATTATATCTCAAATTTTAGCATTCACTTTATGCGACACAGCAAATCCTCGATTTCTAAACAACCCAACATACATTACATATTAGTGAAAAGAGGTTCCCAGAAAAATCGGACGGAACTGGAAGCTTGCCTTCAAATTTGTTGTCCGGCAAATGAATAAAAGGAGCTCATTGTTCTGTTTTCATGAGAGGTTTGTTCTTTAAACCCCATGTACAAATATAGCCTGAACTCCTCTCAAGTCTCTGTCTCTTCTTCAAAAATTCTGTTGTTAAACACGTTTCCGTACGTAGCTTTTCTACATGTAACCCATGCCCCCCCTACTCTTCTTACTCCACCTCCCATTCATCTTTTTTGTGTGTTTTCCAGTGCTAAGTAACAAAATTTACAACCCCATAGTTTACGATTTCAAATATCCACACCACCAAACTCACTTTTCTAAGGGGCTGTTCAAAACAGCAAAATGAAAATTCACCCATGTGCTTATCAGGAGATCAACTGTTAACCATNTTCAAAGTTATTTCTGAACAAAGCTTATCACCAAAGGAGTATGTTCTTTTTTCGAACTAACTGAAATAAAACTCAAAAGCTTAAAATAGTCAATTTATACACATCTAGATGTGTATAAGAGACAGTCTAAGGGGTTGTTCAAAACAGCAAAATGAAAATTCACCCATGTGCTTATCAGGAGATCAACTGTTAACCATCTATTGGAGTCCCCCCCCCCCCCCCAATCGATGTTCAGAAATTGGAAGCTAAAATCTTCATGGTGGTAGGATAAACAGGTCTCAGAAATTACAGCTCTCGGGAGATGCAAGAACAAAGAGAGCACTAACCTGGTGGATAAGCAGAAATAAACAGGGGTTGGAATGAAGCTCTCTTACATTTGTAATTTTTGTTCTTATCTTTAACATAAGAGAAGCTGCATGCTTGATTAATGTATATCATAGCATCATCATGTTGAAGCAGCAAAACAAACAAAAATCCAGAGACATTTTCCGTTGGTCACCCTTCTTCCTCTTGGACATTTTCCTATAATTAGCTTCCAGCCTGATGACCACTCGGACTAGCTAGAGAGGCCTTCCCAATTCCAGCACAATGTATCCCAACGATATCCCCATCCCCATCCCGCTCCCGAAACCCAACACCACGTACTTCCACTCCAGCCACCCTCTACCATCCTCTCTACCGTTCTTTCCTTCCGACGGTGGTTATACTTCCTGACCGCACGATCTCGTGAGCGGAATACCACAGAGTCCGGAATTTCCTTTGAATGAACTATTCGGAAAGGTGTCGAGGTGTCCTCCCAGTGGTATAGGCCCCTGAGGTTGTTACTTGAGAGGTTCAAAAATCAAAGGGATGTTAGCTTCACCAATTCCTTTGGAATTTCTCCCATCAAATGGTTAGAAGAGAGGTCAAAGTGATTCTAGATTTGTCATGTTCCCAACAGATGGAGGGATTGCCCCCGTAAAGCTGTTGTGAGAGAAATTCAGATCCCTAAGCGATTTAAGTAATCCAATGCTTTTAGGAATCTCTCCATGAAATTAATTACTCGATAAGTCAAGCATTGCAAATTGGACATTGATCTTCACCATCTCCATGTCTATCCCTTTCAAGTTGATCATCACCGAATAATATTCTGAATCCCACTATTTGAACTCATATATTGATCACCAAAATCGTAAATATTGTATTGCGCCATGCGATGCAATTCACCAATGAATTCGTCCGTTATGTTTCCCTCGAAATTATTGTCGGAGAGGTCTAGGATGCGTACATGGGAGAAGTTTTGAGTTCCCTTGGAAATAATAATTTGGCCACTGAAATTGTTCGATCTTAAACTGAGATTCTTCAACGGAAGATTTCCCAACCAATGGGAGAAGGAACCTGTTATTTTGTTGTTGCCGACATCCAATACTTCCAATTGTTACAATTTGATAGAGATCTTGGCAATGGGCCCTCGAGTTGATTTCTACTGAGATCAAGTATGATACTTATTATTCCTGATTGGTTGGTACTGAAAAGTAACAAATATCTTTTAAAAAGTTATTAAGCAGACAACACGGCATTTTAAAAGGGGAGGGGGGATCAAACATAATCCACATTCAATTAATTATTATTAACAATCCCCACCAGGGTCACAAGTCTTCTTACCCCGTCGGAGACGCCAACACCCTCAACTTGCCTTGAAAGATGACTTTTCAGAGTTGTCCTCCCATTTGTGAATTATATTTAAAGCTTAAGGCATTTATTTCCATTCATTTATCAAATGGCACTCCCTCAATCATAAAATTAAACTTTTTTAAACCCATACTTTTATTAATGTATTCAAGAGATACCCAGTTAATGATACATTGGAGGACTTGTATCTCGACGATAATATTATCAAGGGGAAGCATCCATCCGTCCATATGCCGAATGACTTCTCTATTCTACGTAGGTTTGAGCGGAAACTATTTTACAGGTGTCATTCATCAGTGTTTGGGCAATCTGACCAATTTACAAGGGTTGAACTTGAGCAACAATTCATTGAGTGGACCTCCTTGTCCAACTGTTCATCTTTGTGGAGTCTTGATATCAGCCACAACCAACATGTCAGGAACTCCTCCCACCTGGTTAATCACGTCATCCATTTATCATATTAATTTATCTAACAATAAATTGGACGGTCCCCTTCCACTACCTTCTAATTCCATGCAGATCTATTCAATTTCCAATGATCATTTTTACGGGGAGATGTCTTCGGTAATATGTAATGCTACCAATCTTCAGGTGCTAGACTTGTCAAATATTAGTCTCACCGAGGCCCTACCTGACTGCTTGAAAAACGTCACTATGGATATTTTTTTCTTAAACCTTTGTGCAAACAAGTTTCCCGGTAAGATTCCAGATATTTTCATGAAGCAAGTTGGTTGACGTCTTGTGATCTCAGCAGAAATCAGTTCGAGGGATTGTTACCGAAATCTCTATCCCATTGTGAAAATTTAGAAGCCCTGGATGTTGGAAGCAACAAAATAATAGATTCATTCCCTAATTGGTTGGGGGTCTTCCTTTGAAGGTCATCAGTTTAAGATCCGATCATTTTTGTGGCCATGTAAATATTGCCGGAGGTACTCATCCTTTCCCAGTGGCACGAATCATGGACCTCTCCCACAACAGTTTCGACGGCAATCTGTAAGATGAATTCATCAGTGAAATGTTATACATGATGCGAGGCAATAATTACAATTTTGGCGATCAATATATGAGATCAAATGATGAATAAAATTTTCTACCACCATGTCATGTAAACAAAATGGGATCCCGAGGCCAGACCCATCTTGGTCCCCGAAGACCAGAGTCCGAAGCCCAGGTCCAATCCAAATCCGTGAGTATGAGAAGCCTAGGCACAACTTACAGCCCCTGAGCACCCAACAGAAGCCAATTAATTGAATGTTTCTGTTTGATGGTTTTACACCTCACAAGTGATGCAGATGCGGGTGGATGCAACTTCTGATGCGCTCACGGTTCGAGCAGATCCAGCGACATGATTACATGTAATCCAAGGACCTCTGCAAGAACGATTATTTGATGTTCTTTCAAAGTTATTTCTGAACAAAGCTTATCACCAAAGGAGTATGTTCTTTTTTCGAACTAACTGAAATAAAACTCAAAAGCTTAAAATAGTCAATTCTTGTATAAAAAAGTTGTTACAATGAGAGCATCAACCACACCCATCGCTCACGGCAAGCTAAGCAGCCGTGCCATCTCCAATGGGTAGGAAGACTTGGGATGTCGCGTCGATAGCTCATCTTAACCATATCATTTAATTCTAACAGGAACTTCGGGACCGCGAGACTTAGTCTGGTCGTTGATTTCGGAGAATGAATGCTTTGCACATGGGGGAACATGAGGAACCTTCACAGAAAGTCTTTCTCCTCATGTGACTTTTATGTATATTCATATATTTGTTAGTGTAGAATGGATGAACGTTTTCTTTCCTCCATAATTGTCAAACCAGATAATCATCTTAATCTCTTTTTGTAACGACAAGCACTAAATTATCTTTCATCCACTATCTCCATCATTTATTTTAGACGGGAGACTTTAGTTGACTTGATGGAAGCTGCTGCTTTCTTTCTTTCCGAGTAATAAAAATGTTTTGCGTGTTGATGACTTCCAGAGCCCTTCAAGATCATATGATTAATTATCACACATTATATGTACACAAAAGAAATTGAGACCCCCAAATGAAATTAAGTTTTTAGTGCACTCGTTTTAAATATTTTTTTACACTAGGAGGAAGTGAATTAATGTTACAGTCCAATTAAGGATTTTAATTCCTTTCGAGAAACCTCACAGCGAAAGAAAGCTCTTGTAAAATAGAACTATAGAGACAGGTTTCTGTAAGAAAGAATGTAAAAATGTGATTGTAATTTGTCTGATGGATGCAAGACTTTTATAGTGGTTCGGCTAGTTGCCTACATAAAACCTTCACCCAGAATTTGGATGATTATCACTCTTATGTAACGTAGTAGGGATTACATAAGGTGATATGCGATCGACTTTTTATAGCACAAACCAAAATGTTCCGTACATATATTACTGAGTTTCATAGCACAAACCGAAAGGTTTTGTATCAAAGGTAATTGAGTTGCATAACTCAGACTAGAAGGTAATGTACTAAATGTGTCAACCCTCTACTTCATAGACCGTGAGGTTCTGTACCAAATTTGACTCGGTGCTCGTGTTAACGTGACTAACAAAATAACCAAGTGCAATCCCCTCGGGACAACGACTTTGTGACGTACCCCACGCGAACATGTAGCGAACTCTATGCAAGCAGACGATGATCCCTATCCAACGATGGATTTTCCCTCCGGCGGCTCCACACGACCTGTGCGACCTCCTCGAAATAGCGACTACGGGGCGAACTCCACGCAAGCACGTAGCAAGCCCTACGCAAGCGTCACGCAAGCAGACATCGGCATCTCTCCTAGGTTCCTGCACACACAGAATGTTAAGCTGATCAGTCCTTCATCTTCTGTGGTCCTAGGGTATCTGCCCTTCTCTCCGGCCCACTACACATTGGTTACGCTAGCCTCCAGCAGCACGCCTCCACCAACGTCTCCTACAGCCTCCTACCAAGAGACCCTCATGGCCCCCAGGTCACTTTATCAGAAGACTTCACCAATAATGCAGCCTTCTACAACTAGCGTCCCTCGATGACAAACAAAGCTCAAAAGAAAAGTTATAAGCTCTCACTACGCTCTATGTATTTTATAATATGATCAACGTATTTCAATCACCAAAGAATGAAGCCGAATAATCTCCTAATTATACAAAATGACCTAGTCTAAATGTAGAATTTGAATCCTGTCTAATCAGCCCTCTGCGCATAAAAGAAATTAAATGTTAGATAGAATCACGATATTATATTTACAAAACGAGACACTCAGCCAGATATTATTTAGATAATCATATTATATCAAAATAACTATGATTTGATGATATTCCCATGAATTATGTGATAGAGAATGTTCTGTGTGAATATGATTAGGAATCTTCCACAAATGAAAATAATCCAAGATTGACTTTTAAAATCACCAAATTCGATTTCATTCTGTCCAGAATGTTTATTACAAAGAACCTAGACATATGACGTGAATAATCATCCCAAATAATGGTTCATTGGTAGTCAGATTGATCCGGAGAAGATTGAAGACAACCTTACAAAACCTTACCATGAATAGGTGATATATTTACTTCTCTGAAAAAGGAAACGTAATCGAGGGATTTCGATCAAATTAATATCTCGTTCAATTCCTTTTATTTTCGCAATTAAACAGTTGCTAAATAACCATTTAATTACAAAAATATTTCGTAAAGAAAGTTCGCAACGTGTGTAGCTTCTTTAGTGTAGATGTTTGACTTCTGTTTCAAACAAGGTATCATCAAAACTTATTCAACAATTTCCTTGTTTTTGATGATGAAAAATATTCATCGTTAAGATAAATATTTTTGTAAGTAACTCCCCTTACATAGATGTGAATACGAGTATTGCATTTTCCCGAATCATACTGTTTTTATTAAATAGAGCATAGAAGCTTCTGTTATAATGACAAGTTGTTCATAAAGCACAAAGGTTTTGTGATATATACAGAGCACGAAGGAGTAATTTTTTTTCCAAGTTAACTGAAATAAACCTCAGATCTTAAAACGGTCGATTCTTATATAAAAAAGTTGTTGCGTTGATAGCATCAACACGCCCCATCGCTCACGGCAAGCTAAGCAGCCACCCCGTCTCCAACGGGCAGGAAGACTTGGGGCGTTGTGTCGATTGCTCAACTCTTCTTATACTATTTAATTCCAACAAGAGCTTCGAGAGACTTAGTCTGGTTGTTGTTTTCGGAGAATAAATGCTTTGTTGCGAGTGGGGACATGGATGGCACGAGTGGAGACATGGATGACACGATAAACCTTCATATTAATTCTTTCTCCTTATGTGACTTTTTACATATATTCATATATTTGTTACCGTAGAATGGATGACCTTTTGCTTTCTTCCATAATTATGAAACTAAATAATCATCTCTAATCTCCTTTTTATAACGACAATTATTTACTAAATTAATGATTGTCTTTTGTTATTGATAGAGAAACGTCGCCTTCCTATAAAAAAATACCATGATGTTCTCGTTAGATTTTCCTTTTCATTCCACATTTATCAACTTTAATCGCTTTTATCCTCTGTCTTATTTTAAGTTATAACTGTTTCAAAATATTTGAATATTAGTAACAACTAAATTGTAAGATTAAGATATGATTTTTTGTTTAGCTCGTAAAGAATATTTCCGAGCGGGAGATTTATTAAACTTACTGGAAGTTGCTGCTTTCTTTTTGAATAATAAAAATAAAAGTATTTTCCGTGTGGATGACTTACAGAGCCTTCAAGATCATGATGATTAATTATCATAGTTACATGTACACAAAAGAAATTGAAATTCCCAAATTAAAATAATGTTTTTAATATACTCGTTTTAAGTATTTTTTGTTTGTATGTATATAGTAAAGCGCTTACTTTTCTTATAACATTTATTTTTTTTATATGAAAATGTGAAGCAATGCAATTTTTCTCGTACTGTATATATCAACAGTTTTTCAATGAACGAGCAAATGAACTATAAGAGTCTGACAAACTCCAAAGACTTTTACTTCCGAATCAATGTTTTTTCATTTTAACGAGTTCAAAAAATTTAACTTTTTGAACAACAATTAGATTCCGACTAAAAGGGGGTGAAAGAGAAAGATGATTTTTTTTTCTTTATTATTACTAAAAGAATATAAATATGGATCCGAATTCCTCCCTTTGCAGCGTGTCTGTCTGTCCTTTCTAAATTCCTTTATTTCATGGTAACAAAATTTGCCCAAAAATGAGACGAGATGCAGGTGGTGGTTTCATCATCATCATCCTCTGCTTCTTATTTTTACTGGTGGCCTTACCATCCACCTCTTCCTTACCCTGTCATCCTGACCAGCGACACGCCTTGCTTCATTTTAAACAGTCCTTGTCTATCACTGGCCCTATAGTTGCTTCCTGGATCGAAGACGAGGATTGCTGCTCCTGGGACGGCATCGCCTGCGACAATTCCACTGGAAGCGTCATCTGCCTCGACTTGACCAGTGCTGGGCTTCAAGGCTCCATCAATTCCACGAGCCCCCTGTTTTCTCTTCGCCGCATCCGTCATCTCAGCCTTGCTGGAAACGACCTCCTTGGCTCGACCATCCCAACGAAGATTGGCATGTTCTCACGGATGACCCTCCTTAATATCTCTTCATCAAGAATTTCAGGCGTCCTTCCTAATGAAATCTCAAAATTGTCGAAGCTAATTTCCCTTGATCTCTCTGGTAATTCGAGGCCGGAGATGCAACATCACACCATGAGAATGCTCGTCAGCAACCTCACTCAGTTGGAGGAACTCGATCTTGGGTCTGTCGATATGTCCACGGTCAATCCCACATTCTTTATGAACTTATCTTCTTCTTTGATTTCCCTCAAGCTTTCAGATTGTTCGTTGGGAGGGAAATTTCCGGAATTTATCTTTGGGTTGCCAAATCTTCAAGTGATAGACATATCCTGGAATCATGATCTAATCAGCAACCTTCCCAAGTCCAAGTGGAGTCCTAGTCTTGATTACTTGTCCCTTAGGTATTGCTCTTTCACCGGAGCAGTTCCCAATTCAATTGGAAACCTCTCGCGATTGACTCACTTGGATCTATGGATGAACAATCTCACGGGAACAGTCCCCAATTCAATTGGAAACCTCTCGCGATTGACTTACCTGGACCTATGGGGGAACAATTTCATCGGTGAGTTTGACTTGGGGATATTGTCAACCCTAGAGGATCTCCAATTCCTCGGTGTATCTGGCCTCTCCATTTTGGGTGAGGATGCAAACCACGGGTTCTCATTGCCGAAGCTCCAAGAATTGTATATGGGAAGTTGCAGTTTGAGCAAGTTCCCTTCCTTCTTGTCTCGCTCAAAGGAACTGAGAAGTCTTTACCTCTATGAAAACAGGATTCAAGAGATACCCAGTTGGCTCTGGAGCATCGGAATTGACACCTTGGAAGTATTGTATCTTGATTATAATATTATCAAGGGAAGTATCCCTCCGTCCATTTGCCAACTAACTTCTCTGTCCATGTTGGGCTTGAGTGGAAATTATTTGAGGGGTATCATTCCTCATTGTCTCGGCAATCTTACGAAATTACAGGAGTTGTACTTGAGCAACAATTCATTGAGTGGACCGTTGCCCACGTCCTTGGCCAATTGCACATCTTTGCGGTCTCTTGATGTCGGTTATAACAACATCAATGGTGCTCCTCCCACTCTGTTACCTGCGTTCGTTTCTTATATTGTTTTGCGGGCCAACAACTTTGTAGGTCAGTGGCCTCCAGACATCTTTCTCCAGTTAGCTTTCTTTTCTTTTATTGATCTATCTGACAACAAATTCGAAGGCCCTCTTCCAGTTCTGTCCGCCAAGACTAGCTATTATTTAGTTTCCAATAACTATTTTTCTGGGAGCCTCTCTTCAATACTATGCAATGCCACCCATCTTATGTTGCTAGACTTGTCAAATAATAGTCTCAACGGGTCCCTACCTAATTGCTCAAAAAACGTCACTAGGGATCTTTCTTACTTGAACCTCCGTTCAAATGAGTTCCATGGTAAGATTCCAGACATTTTTCATGAAGGAAGTATGTTGACGTCACTCGATCTCAGCGGAAATCAATTCGAGGGCCCATTGCCGAGATCTCTATCCCATTGTAAACAATTGGAAGTTTTGAATGTTGGCAACAACAAAATAGAGGATTCATTTCCCAATTGGTTGGGGGATCTCCCGTTGAAGGTGCTCAGTTTAAGATCCAACGATTTCCACGGCCGTGTTATTATTTCCATGGAAAACCATCCTTTCCCCATGGCAAGCATCATGGACCTCTCCCACAATAGTTTCAATGGAAATCTCCAAGATGAATTCATCACCGAAATGTTCGGCATGACAAGAGACAATAATTATGATTTTGGCAAACAATATCTACGATCAAATGTTGTTGGGGAATATTACTCGGTGATGATCGACTTGAAAGGGATCGAGACGGAGATGGTGAAGATCAATGTCCAATTTGCAATGCTTGATTTATCGAGCAATCAGTTTCACGGAGAAATTCCTAAAAGCATTGGATTACTTAAATCGCTCAGGGGTCTGAATTTCTCTCACAACCACTTCACGGGGTCGATTCCTCCATCTGTTGGGAACTTGACAAATCTGGAATCACTGGACCTCTCTTCTAACCATTTGATAGGAGAAATTCCAAATGATCTGGTGAAGCTAACATCTCTTGGATTTTTGGACCTATCACAGAACAACCTTACGGGGTCTATACCGTCCGGAGGACACTTCAACACCTTTCCAAATAGTTCGTTCCAAGGAAATCCCGGACTATGTGGGATTCCGCTCATGAGATTGTGCGCTCAGGGAAACAAGAAAGCACAGCCACCGTCGGAAGGGAAGGATGATGGAAAGAAGGAAGGCGGGGGGTGGATGGTGTGGGAGTATGCGGCCTTGGGTTTCGGGACTGGGATGGGGATGGGGATATCGTTGGGATACATGGTGCTGGAAATGGGAAGGCCTCTCTGGCTAGTCCGAGTGGTCATCACACTGGAAGCTAGTTACAGGAAAATGTCCAAAAGGAAGAAGGGTGACCAACGGAGGAATGGTAGAAGATAAAAGTAATGTTGAATGTTTCTGGATTTTTCTTTGTTGCTGCTTTAAGATGATGATGTTATGCTATACATTAATAAAGCATGCAGCTTCTCTTATGTTTAAGATAAGAACAAAAATTACAAATGTAAGAGAGCTTCATCCCAACCCCTGTTTATTTCTCCTTTTCCAAAAAAGCTACCAGGTTAGTGGTCTCTCTGTTCTCGCATCTCCCGAGAGCAGTAACTCCTTACCACCATGAAGATTTTAGCTGCCAATTAAAAAACAATCTGAACATTGATTTAACTCCCCCCGATATATGGTTAACGAATCTTTTATGTTTCTGATAAGGACAGACTCGTCCCATGGGTGCCTGATTAATTCCCTGAGACCCGGCATGTCTACTTCCTTCAAACGATTACTGCATCAAGGATTGAGAAACAAAGCATCAGTAGCAGTCCATTGTAGTAGCAAACAGAGATGACCCCACAAAGCATTTGTAACACGAGCTTAGTGCTTATACCGAGCTTTTTACTGCAGTGTCACCCTACAAAAGCATGATGATTTTACCCAACAAGATTATGTTAGTGCAAATCACTGAGTTACATTCCAAAACTCCTTTAGAAGCAAAAAGAAACACTTCGTGCACCTCCTTTATGGCAATCGATTTCCTAACTTTTGTTTTGCAGGGATCTATAAGTGTCCACTGGTCAAGACAAGATCATCACCTCACCCACTTGAGCTGCCAAAACTACAGAATCACCATTCCTAACAGAAAGAAACTTAGGAAACATCGATGTAATTCACAAACGAATTAAATTTGGACGAACGGCTTGGAATAGTCAAAATTTTCATGAAATAAATTTACATTGACAGCATCTAACACCACCCCATTGTTCACGGCGTGTTGCTGTCTCTGACGGGTAAGAAGACTTTGGGGAGTCTACATCTCATCTCCTGTTAACCATCGGCCATTTATTTCCGACCGGGAGACTTTGACTCTGGTGGGCAAAGGCGAGACTAAGTTGTTTTCAGAGAATAAATTTTTGTGTAGGTTGGGGCAGGTCGGGGGTGACTTCCCACAGCCACCAAGATAACATTGTACACAAATAACATTGACATCATTCGAAACCCCAAAATTATTCACACTCATTTAAATACTTTTGTTGTTTTGTACTTTCCTCTAAATATGTTTATCGCTTTCCAGTTATGAGTTTTCCTTTCCATGGCTGTAACTCCCCATTTGATTATCACGGAGGATTTCCAAAAGCACTTTCATATCTTGGATTATATTAATACATTCAATTTGTGATTCGAATTCAAATATATTTTCAGAAGAATCGGGTCGAGTCCATGGAATTGGAGCATCATCCTCCACCATTCCTCCTCTAAATCCGTCCGTCAAAATAACACCATGCTGGAAATTGTGTGAGATGTTTCAGTGCACTTTGGGCGAGTGATGCAAAAATAAAAAGAAGATGAAAGTTAAACAGTCATTAATTTGACTTTAGATTTTGTGTCTCACGGTTTGATTTCAGGGGTAAGGCGGGCTGTCGATGGGGCTTGAGGACGCCGTCGCGAGCCTCAGGATGTTCTGGAACAAGTGGGATCTCCGGCTCATGGTCCTGGTGAGCTTAGCCTTGCAAGTCATACTCATGTTTCTCGAGGACCACAGCAGGCTCATCGCATTCTGGGCACCCCCACCACAGAAAAGCAGATTTATGTAAAATTAAGAAAGACCAAAGAGCAGAGGTGGGATATTAAGACCAAGACTTATTATCATAAGAAGAATGAGAAGAAACAAAATCAAATTTAACAAAAAAAAGAAGACCTGCGTTTCCCAACTGATGTCGCTGTCCCTCAGTTTTCATTATATTTTTTAGAAATTAATAAGAAAGACCAAAGACCAAAAGAGTAGATTGTGGTGAGGTAAGACAATTGGGAAATATTATGCGAGTGGAATTATAACTACAGTGTTGTGGTGGGCCAATTTAGCGCGTTGCCGTCTCTGACGGGGAGTAAGAAGACTTAGACTCTGGTGTGCAAACGCGAGAACAAAGTTTGCTTTCTGAGAAATAAAAGTGCTTTGCGTGTGGGTGCAGGTGGGGGATGACCTCCAGAGCCTTAAAGCAAAAATACAAGTCTTTCCCCGGGGACTTTAGGAGGAAGGGGATTGTTAAATAATAATTAATTGGATGTGGATTATGTTTAATCCCCCTTAAAAATGCCGTGTCTTCTGCTTCGTGACAATCTAATATAAATGACAATCCCAATTCGTTACTTGAGTTACAAAATTTGCCCAAAAATGAGAGAAGATGCAGGTGGTGGTTTCATCATCCTCTGCTTCTTACTTTTGCTGGTTTGCATTTGCCTTCCCAAGCACCTGCTCGTGGCCTCGCCATCCCCAGCTTCCGTCTCTTGTCATCCTGACCAGAGACACGCCCTGCTTCATTTTATCGGCTCCTTCTCTATCACTGATAGTTATTGTCGGGATACATTCTACCCTAAAGTTGCCTCATGGAGGAAGGATGAGGATTGCTGCTCCTGGGAGGGTGTTGCCTGTGATAATTCTACTGGCGACGTCATCGGCCTCAACTTGACTTGTGCCGGGCTTCGAGGCTCCATCAATTCCAGCAGCCCCCTGTTTTCTGTACTCCACCTCCGTAGCCTCAGCCTTGCTGGAAATGACCTCCTTGGCTCAGCCATCCCACCTGAGATTGGCATGTTCACACGACTGGAATACCTCAATCTCTCCCATTCGCACATTTCAGGCATCCTACCAACCAAACTCTCACTATTGTCGAAGATGGTTTCCCTTGATCTCTCTGATAATTCTTGGCTGGAGGTGCAAGATCATACCATGAGAATGCTCGTTCAGAACCTAACTTTGTTGAAGGAACTCAATCTTGGGAATATCGATATGTCTAAGGTCAATCCTACATCCTTTATGAACTTGTCTTCTTCTGTGATTTCCCTCAAGCTTTCAGATTGTTCGTTGGGAGGGAAATTTCCGGAATTTGTCTTTGGGCTGCCAAATCTACAAGTGATTGACATATCGTGGAATCATGATCTAATCGGCACCCTTCCAAAATCCAAGTGGAGTCCCAGTCTTGATTACTTGTCCCTCTGGGATTGCAATTTCACGGGAGCAGTTCCCAATTCAATCGGAAACCTCTCGCGATTGACTTACCTGGACCTATCGGGGAACAATCTCACGGGAGCAATTCCCAATTCAATCGGAAACCTCTCACGATTGACTTACCTGGGCTTATGGGGGAACAATTTCATCGGCGAGTTTGACTTGGGGATATTGTCAACCCTCGAGGATCTCCAGTTCCTCGGAATATTTGGGCTCTCCGTTTTGGGTGAGGATGCAAACCACGGGTTCTCATTGCCGAAGCTCCAAGAATTGAATATGGCAAATTGCAGTTTGATCAAGTTCCCTTCCTTCTTGTCTCGCTCAAATGAACTGAGAATTCTACAACTTTCCAAAAACAAGATTAAAGAGATACCGAGTTGGCTCTGGAGCATCGGAATTGACACCTTGGAAGAATTGTATCTTGATGATAATCTTATCAAGGGAAGTATCCCTCCATCCATTTGCCAACTAACTTCTCTGTCCTACATTGACTTGAGTGGAAATTATTTGGGGGTTATCATTCCTCAGTGTCTCGGCAATCTTACGAAATTACAATGGTTGGAATTGGGCGACAATTCATTGAGTGGGCCGTTGCCCACGTCCTTGGCCAATTGCACATCTTTGAGGAGTCTTAATGTCAGCTATAACAACATCAATGGTGCTCCTCCCACTTGGTTATCCACGTCATCCATTTCTTATATTGATTTGCGTGCCAACAACTTTGTAGGTCAGTGGCCTCCAGACATCTTTCTCAGGTCAGCTTCCTTTGATTTTATTGATCTATCTGACAACAAATTCGAAGGCCCTCTTCCAGTTCCAACTGCCAAGACTATTTATTATTCAGTTTCCAATAACCATTTTTCGGGGAGCCTATCTTCACTACTATGCAATGCCACTGATCTTCAGGTGCTAGACTTGTCAAATAACAGTCTCATGGGCATCCTGCCTGATTGCCTGAAGAATCTTACCTTAGGTCTTGTTTTCTTGAACCTACGTGAGAATGAGTTTGGCGGTCAGATTCCAGAGATTTTTTATGAAGGAAGTTTGTTGACGTCACTTGATATCAGTAGAAATCAATTCGAGGGCCCATTACCAAGATCTCTATCAAATTGTAAACAATTGGAAGTATTGGATGTTGGCAATAATAAAATAACAGGTTCATTCCCCCATTGGTTGGGAAATCTCCCGTTGAAGATTCTCAGTTTAAGATCGAACAATTTCAATGGCCAAATCATTATTTCTAAGGAAACTCAAAACTTCTCCCATGTACGCATCCTAGACCTCTCCAATAATAATTTCGAGGGAAACATAACGGATGAATTCATTGGTGAATTACTTCGCATGGCACAATACAATATTTACGATTTTGTCGATCAATATATGATTATGGCAGGTGGGCCATATTATTCGGGGCCATATTATTCGGCGATGATCGACTTGAAAGGGGTCGAGACGGAGATGACGAAGATCAATGTCCGATTTGCAATGCTCGACTTATCGAGTAACCAATTTTTCGGAGAGATTCCCAAAAGTGCTGGATTACTTAAATCGCTCAATGGCCTAAATTTCTCTCACAACAGCTTTACGGGAATGATCCCTTCATCTATTGGGAACTTGACAAATCTAGAATCGCTGGACCTTTCTTCTAACCATTTGATAGGAGAAATTCCAGAGGAATTGGTGAAACTGACATTCCTTGAAATTTTGGACCTTTCAAGTAACAACCTCACCGGACTTATACCTCCCGGAGGACACTTCAACACATTCCCGAACAGTTCGTTCCAAGGAAATCCTAGACTCTGTGGTATTCCGCTCACGAGATCGTGCGATCAGGGAGTACAGCCACCGTCGGAAGGAAAGGACGGTGGAGAGGAGGCCGGAGGGTGGCTGGAGTGGAAGTACGTGGTGTTGGGTTTCGGGAGCGGGATGGGGATGGGGATATCGTTGGGATACATGGTGCTGGAACTGGGAAGGCCTCTCTGGCTAGTCCGAGTGGTCATCAGACTAGAAGCTAATTATAGGAAAATGTCCAAGAGGAAGAAGGGTGACCAACGGAGGAATGGTCGAAGGTAAACTGTCAAAGTCCAACTTATATGTAATGTTGAATGTTTCTGGATTTTGCTTCAACATGATGATGATATGCTATGTATTAATAAAGCGTGCAACCTCTACGTATGTTAAAAAATTACAAATGAAAGAGAGCTTTATCCCAACCCCTATTTATTTCTCCTTATCCGAAAAAGCTACTAGGTTAGTGCTCTCTTTGTTCTTGCATCTCCCGAGAGCAGTAACTCCTTACCACCATGAAGATTTTAGCTGCCAATTTGAAACAATCTGAACATTGATTTAACTCCACCCAACATATGGTTAACGAATCTTTTATGTATCTGATAAGGACAGACTCGTCCCATGGGTGCCTGATTAGCTCCCTGAGACCCGGCATGTCTCCTACCTTCAAAAGATTACTGCACCAAGGATTGAGAAACAAAGCATTAGTAGCAGTCCCTTGTGGTAGCAAACAGAGATGACCCCACAAAGCATTTGTAACATGAGCTTAGTGCTTATACCGAGCTTTTTACTGCAGTGTCATCCTACAAAAGCATGATGATTTTACCCAACAAGATTATGTTAGTGCAAATCACTGAGTTACATTACAAAACTCCTTTAGAAGCTAAAAGAAACACTTCGCACACCCCCTTTATGACAATTGATGTCCTAACTTTTGTTTTGCAGGGATCTATAAGTGTCCACTTGTCAAGACAAGATCATCTCCTCACCCACTTGAACTGCCAAAACTACAGAATCACCACTCCTGACAGAAAGAAACTTAGGAAACATCGGTGTAATTCACAAACGAATTAAATTTGGACGAACTGCTTGGAATAGTCAATTTTCATGAAATAAATTTACATTGACAGCATCTCACACCACCCCATCGTTCACGGCAAGTCAAGCGTGTTGCTGTCTCCGACAGGTAAGAAGACTTTAGGGAGTCTACATCTCATCTCCTGTTAACCATCGGTCATTTATTTCCGACTGGGAGACTTTGACTCCGGTGGGCAAAGGCGAGAATAAGTTGTTTTCAGAGAATAAATTGTTGTGTTGGGGCAGGTCGGGGGTGACTTCCCACAGCCACCAAGATAATGATTAATTATCATACATCACATGTACGCAAATAACATTGACCTCATTCGAAATCCTAAAATTATTTACACTCGTTTAAATACTTTTGTTGTTTTGTATTGCATAAAAAGGCGGGCGTTGTGCAATATTAATATTAATGTAATGAAAAAAAAATTTACGAAATAAGTTAAATAATTTCGAAAATAATGTTACGAAGTCGGACTTTATAAGATCAACTTTACTCATTATGCAAGTTGAATTTATAAAGTCTGACTTCCAATAAACCCCTTAAAAAGTCGGACTTTATAAGTCCAAATTCACTTTTTATTATTTTTGAACTCGAACTTGTCGGACTTTATAAATCATACTTCCTTTATGAATAAAGCTGGACTTAAAGTCCAACTTCGATATATTATTTCGATTATTTTAAAACTATCTACTTTAGTTCGTAAATATTTTCCCCGTTACACTATCCAGTACTTTCCTCTAAAAAGGGGAAAAAGTGACTTTACCTTTCTGAAGCCCTCACAAACCGTCTGGAGAGTCCCTCAGCTCGACCAAGGTGAAGATTCTTCAGCACGACCCAGATGCGGAGCCGGAGCGATTGCCTGACGGAAGAGGCACCAGTGTCTTCGACCGCGTCGCAGGGGGTGGGATCCGTCGGAGCTGGATCTAGGAGATGCCTTGTCGCCATTGATAGTGGGAGTTGCCGCCGCTGGAAGTCAGAGGAATCGGGGCTGTCTTGGGTTGGATGTCGCCGGAGATGAGGGCTCCCAAGGCTGCCGCGGTGTCACTGGAGTGGGGGATACACCTCAGAGTTCTAGATCTGCTGATAGCACGAGCTTCCACCGGTCGTAGCCACCTGGACTTGCTGTGGGTTCGCCGGGGAGTGTTCTGGTTTGTCGAGGCTACGTGGTCGGCGGGCTGGGTCTCCAGGGCGTCGGGACGAAGACAGGCTATCTCTGCGGGACTCTGGGGAGGCGCACCCTCCGCTGCAGGTTCTAGAGATGGCGGGGGTTTGAGGTGGGAATCCTCCTCGGGGCGGCATAGTCACGGCGACGAGACAGGAAGGCTGCCGGGACGAGGGCGAGTGGAAGCGCCAGGTCGTGGTGCTGGGAAGGTCCGGAGGGGGCTTGAGGAGGGGAGGCTTCGCCGAGAAGGACTGCAGATCTGGGCTCCTGTGGGGACGCCTAGGGCGAGACCGAAGCTGAGGCGGTCGGGAATGTCGAGCGGGGGCTTGAAATCCGTCGCCGCTGCGCTGCGCCTGGATGCGCTGGAAGATTGGGTTGCTGTTCTCCAGGCTCGGTGGTGTCGGGAGCTGAGCTGGGTCGCTGGAATCGGCAAAGTGGGAAGACCGCTTTGGGGTGCTCGTTGTTGAGTCAGTCGCTGCCGTATAGGCTGGTTGTTGGGTCAGTCGCTGCCGTTGTTCTGGAGACATAAGGAGGAGAAGGGTCTGCTTCCGCCAGTCGCCGGGAGACGCCTGAGGGACAGGCTTGCTGCGGCCGGCCCTGCTTCTGGGGCCGAGCTTGGCGTTGCTGGGTTATGGATGTGTTGGTGCGGCTGTCCTTGTATGCTGGTGGGTCGCTGCGGAAGGACTGGTTCTCTGCTGTAGGCGTGATCAGGAAGAACAGGGGTCGGTCGTTGAACATTCAGGAGGAGGCTATCGTTGGAATGGGGACGTCGGTGAGAAGCTGGTTGTTGGCGCCGGCTTCGGGAGAACAGGGTAGCTGAGATGAGAGGTGACAGAGGAGCAGCTTCGGGAGTCATCTGGTCATCTCTGTTGTTGTTAATGATGTCGGGAAGGCGCGGGAGGACAGCTCCTTGAAAATGTCTGACCACGGGCTATCGTGGGGTGTACGCGATGCTGGACGTCCTTCTCGAAGAGGTGGCTGCGAGATTGGAAGATCACCATCTTCAAGGTATGTACCTTGGCTCAGAACAGATGAAAGACGTTTGCTGTGACGACGACGGTCGAGAAGTGGAGAAGAAGGAAATTCAAGAAAATCCTCTCCTCCTGTTGATGGGGAGCCAGTGAAAGAAGAAGAATGGCTTTGGTTCCCCGTTTCTTTTCGCCAAGAGAATCCCCTCCTCTCCGGTTAGTCCCCTTTCTTTCAGAAACCCCTCCCTCTTTAAACCTCACCGATTCCCCGCTGGTTTTCTCCTATCTAGTTCATTTAGTTATTTCCTGCAGGTGGTGGACAGTGGCTGAGAATTTGTGGTCTTCAGCCTGAATTGGCAACCGTCAGAGGGGGGAAGATCGTCCTTTGGTAAGACTTTGTCGGGGAAGACAAAATGTGTTTGGGCTTGGGCTTGGCATTAGTTACTGCAGGCTTTGCTTGGTTTTTCTTTGGGTCGGGCTGAGGTTTGTTTTGGTTCTCTTATTTTGGGCTGGGTTTAGCCACAATGAAATTGAATCTTGGGGTATGGGACTTTAGGGAGGCTTCCTAGTGGCAATGGTGGGCTAATGAATTTTGTATTTCGCAGGACCTCTCTCCACTGTTCGTGAAGCATCAGAGTGAGATGCAAGGCTATCGACTGCCTGGCACGATGACTTGTTGTTCGAACCAAAAAGAAGCATCAAGCCTTTGTCGATTGATCCCGGGGACAATATTCTGCTCAATGAGCATATCGGCTATCCTGACCCTGTCCACGGCGGACTGGTAGAGAGTCTCTTCGAAGAAGATGGGACCAGAGACGTACTGGCCGAGTCACAGTCAGAGTCTCATAAGCTTGGTGGTTGGTCTCGGCATCTTCGAGTCTGACCACGGTAAAACGCTTCCCGCAGGTCGCATTAAATTAGTTCATGGGTGATATTCCACGGCCCGGAGATGTAATGGTTTCTTTTTCTGTAGTCTTGACGAGCTGATCGGCATAGGAGTTCTTAACAACAAGGGAGGAACCGGACACGTTAGGGATGCACCGGACAGCGGAAGTCGATCCGAAATGCAACGAGCTCTGATCCTTGATGAACTCAGACTTCGGGAAGGTATGGGAAGGTTCTGGGGTTCTGTCTTACAAGGGGATCACTTCCCTCAGTCCCATCCGCATTTCTGTCTGCGAGGTGAGACCCATTCCGGTGCTGCACAGATGGTAACTGTTATTGCGATTGCTTTTGTTGTGGCTGTAGTCGTGGTTGCTTACAACTGTGCCAGGTTTGCATGTGTGGTGTCGACTGCAAATCCTGCTGCTGCTGTCTCATTCTCTTCTGCTGCTGCTTCTTACTTGATGTCTAAACGAGGCTTCTTCACCAATTGACCATTTTTCAATGCAACTACAGGGGACCGATGGTATTGAAGAAGCAGCCGGCTTGGTGGAGTCTCGCTTCGAGCAGCCGCCGCAGCGACAGTAGGTTACTGCTGCTTCTCCTGCAGTTGAGAGGCTGTCGCGGGACGTGGAGGTACAGTAGAGAGCCATCAGTCACGGTTGAAGCCGAGAACGCTTTGGGTTCCAGGTCAGGTGGTACAGTTGCTGGAGGTCCAGACGACCAGATTCGAGGTTGAGGATTGGTCATCATTGCATCTTACACAGGTTTGTCAGGATCAAAAGGGAGCACCGCTGGATTTAGCCGAGGTACTCCGCCATTATGTCGAATGGCTAATGCTGGATTGAGCCGGGTGAGGCTGCGAGAAGGGGCTGTGTTCGGACAGCCTTTGTTCGCCTTTGATTTGTCCAAGGAGAGTCCACATCTCAAGTAGAGGTTGCTGTTGGTGTTCGCAGACATGACTCCCGCGTTGAATGCGGGAAGCTTGCAGCTGGTCAATGTTGTTGTTCTGCTGCTGAGGTTGTTGTAACGTGGCCGTTGTTGTTGTTGTTATTGTGCATTTTATGTTGTCTGCGCAGCGTCGAACGATATATTGTTGACAATTGATTTAAATGACGATTTGTTTGGTTGGTGTTTTGAGTTCAGGCTCTTAGATGCCCTCATTGGCTCAGCCAAAAACATTGGCATTTCTTGCCTCTGTTTCTTCCTTCTCATCTTTTGTTGATCTCAGGGATCAAAAGCTAGGATTGTTGCAGGCACGCGGAGTGCGTCTCGGCCGAGGAACTGACGACTCACGGGGATGGTTGGAGCATGGATCTTTGTAAGCATTTTGTACTAAGATATTATTTGAGGTATTACACCTTGATCTCTCTCATTCGAATATTTTGGGCAACCTTCTGACCGAAATCTCACATTTGTCAAAGCTGATTTCCCTCGATCTCTCTGATAGTCTTCATGGGCTGGTGAGGCAAGATCATACCATGAGCAACCTAACTCAGATGGAGGAACTCAACCTTGGCTATGTCAATATGTCCATCGTCACTCCTGCATCCTTTATGAATTTCTCTTCTTTGATTTCCCTCAAGCTTTCATATTGTTCGTTGAGAGGGAAGTTTGTGGAATTTATCTTCGGGCTGCCAAATCTTCAAGTTATTGACTTATGGTTGAATTACGATCTCACCGGCACCCTTCCTGAGCCCAAGTGGATTCCCAGTCTTGATTACTTGTCCCTATGGGGTTGCTCTTTCATCGGTTTAGTTCCCAACTCAATGGGAAACCTCTCGCGATTGACTTACCTGGTCTTATCATATAACAATTTCGCCGGTGAGTTTGACTTGGGTATATTTTCAACCATGGAGGATCTCCACTTCCTCGGTCTGTTTGGGATCTCCGTCTCTGGTGAGGATGCAAACCACGAGTTCTCATTGCCGAAGGTCCAAGAATTGCATATGGTAAATTTTTGAGATCCCCGGTTGGCTATGGAGCATAGGAATTGATACATTGGAGTTATTATATCTTGATGACAATATTATCAAGGGAAGCATCCCTCCATCTATATGCCGATTAACTTCTCTGTCATCCGTACACTTAAGGGGAAATCAATTGACGGGTGTCATTCCTCGATGTCTCGGTAATCTTACGAAATTACAATAGTTGTACTTGAGCCTCAATTCATTGAGTGGGCCTTTACCACCCTCCTTAGCCAACTGTACATCTTTGGGGAGCCTTGATGTCAGTTATAACAGCATCGACAATGCTCCTCCCACTTGGTTATTCACGTCATCCATTTATGATATTAATTTGCGGGTTACTAATTTTGTTGGTCGGTGGCCCGCGGACATCTTTCTTCGGTCAGCTTATTGGGGTTATATCGATCTGTCGGACAATAAATTTGAAGGTCCCCTTCTACTACCTTCTTATGCAACCACCTACTATTCAGTTTCCAATAAACCATTTTTCCGGGAAGCTCTCTTCGCTAATATGTAATGCCACAAATCTCTTATTCCTTTGACATGTCAAATAATAATCTCATGGGCACCTTGCCCGACTGCTTGGAAAACACCACCATCGGTCATCTTTTCTTGAATCTACGTGATAATGAGTTTGGCGGTCAGATTCCAGAGATTTTTCATGAAGGAAGTAGGTTGACGTCACTTGATCTGAGCAGAAATCAATTCGAGGGCTCGTTGCCGAGATCTCTATCCAACTGTAAAAAAGTAGAAGCATTGGATGTTGGCAGCAACAAAATAACAGGTCCATTCCCTGATTGGTTGGGAATTATTCCGTTGAAGGTCCTGAGTTTAAGATCCAACAATTTCCATGGCCAGTTCATTATTTCTAGGGAAACTCATAAATTCTCTCAAGTACGCATCGTAGACCTCTCCAACAATAATTTTGAGGGTAGCATAATAGACAAATTCATTGGTGAATTGTTTGGTATGACACAAAATAATATCGATGAGTATTTCGATCCATATATGATTATTTCGTTTGGTAATCAGAGTAAGGGATATTACTCAGTAATGATCAACTTGAAAGGGGTCGAGATGGAGATGGTGAAGATTAATGTCCGATTTGCATTGCTCGACTTATCGAGTAACCACTTTTATGGAGAGATTCCTTATAACATTGAATTACTTAAATCGCTCAAGGATTTGAATTTCTCTCACAATAGTTTCACGGGGACGATCCCTCCATCTGTTGGGAACTTGACGTATTTGGAGTCGCTGGACCTCTCTTCTAACAATCTGATGGGAGAAATTCCAAAGGAATTGGTGAAATTGACATTCCTTGGATTTTTGAACCTCTCAAGGAACAACCTCACGGGGCCTATACCACAAGGAGGACAAATCAACACCTTTTCAAATAGTTCGTTCCAAGGAAATCCTGAACTATGTGGGATTCCACTCACGAGATTGTGCGATCAAAGAAACAAGGAAGCAAAGCCTCAGCCGAAAGGAAAGGATGGTGGAATGGAGGAGGGAGGAGGAGGGTGGCTGGAATGGAAGTACGTGGCATTGGGTTTTGGGAGCGGGATGGGGTTGGGGATATCTTTGGGATATCATGGTGTAGGAAATAGGAAGACCCCTCTGGCTAGTCCGAATGGTCATGTCATTCATAAGTTGATATTTTAATTTCGAGTTATGTCATGTTTCTTGCTGGACTGTTGTGCTAAGCTTTGCAGGATTGGAAATGTTAATGGGGTTTGATTGGGGTGATGCATTCGTGATGCCTCCACCCTTCCTTTCCTTCATTGGATGCAGAGTCCCTCCCTCCTTTCTTCCTTTGTTGCTTTCCAGTGATGAGTTTTCCTTTCCCTCTTCTTGTTTGTGTTTGAATTTCTTCCCTCGTGCATGAAGGTGGAATTAGTGAATTGTAGGTGATGCTTTGAGCTAAAAAGGGGGGGTAACTTGTTCTGTTTTCTCGAGCATGTTTGTTCTTTAAACCCCCTGTACAAACATAGCCTAAACTTCTTTTAAGTCTCCCATTCGAAAGATCTGCCCAGAGAGCTTAGTGAAAATGATGTTACTTTTAGCTTTACTCACTACCCCCCTAACTCTTTGTGGTCTGCCTCGTCTTGGGTTCCTTGGTCGTTTAACTCTGTTCTGGCGTCGACTCTTCTGTTTCTTCTTATTTCGTCCGCATGGATTTGGTTTGTATAATATTTTATTATGTGCGCGTAGGTGTGCTGCAAATGGGTAAATCGATAATTCTTTAACATGACATTAGTGTGTTCATGTATAACAATTTCGTCTTTCCATAATATGTTAAATTGTTGTTCTGTGCTGTTTTCATTTGTGATTTGGATAAATGTATGGAAGGTAAGCGTGGACGTCGACGGAATTGACTTACGACAAAATTGGATCCCGAGACCAGGCCCTTCTTAGTCCCCGAAGGTCAGAGTCCGAAGCCTAGGCCCAGGACCAGGCCCAGGCCCAATGAGTAGTAAAGAAAGCCCGTGTCCAAAGTACAAGACTTATAACAAGGCCCTGTCCATGGTATTCATACACAAAGCAAAAAGAAGTGGTTAGATCATCCATCTATCTTCGACTACTCCCGTATAGATGAACAAATCCATACCACCAAGAAAATTTGCCAAAAAATTGCGGTTACAAATAGTACATATTTACAAATGTAAATGACAATATATTATAAAAATACGTATATTTTTATGAAACGATTACGAAGCCTTTTGGCCTAGTTTGAAAATTTTTTATACATTTTTCGTCGTTTCGTACTTTACAAAATATCTAATGTTTTAATTTGTACATTTTTACGAGCCTGTTTAGAAAATTTCATAAAAGGTCTAACAATTTTACGAAGGCCCATTAAAATGGAAATAAAACGTGCAAAATCAATCGTATTCATGGTTTTCGTTTACCAGCAATGAAATAGTACTCTCTAAAGGTCAACATCGTTAAATAACAAAATCGTTGTTATTAGTCCCTGAAGGCCGGAGTCCAAAGTCGTGGCCCGGTCCAAATCCAGGTGTGAGAGAAGCCCCGACGAGTAGTAAGGAAAGCCCAAATCTCCCTCACCAACACCACCAAGCCACTTACAACCCACCAAGGACTCATCTGGGGGACTCGTATCCAGCGGTTACATGCAGAGACTTTTTACGAGGTTGTAAGGGAGCTGCCATACAAACGAAAGTCTGAGATTAAGTGAATTGTTTCTATTTGATGTTTGGAGCTTCCAGTTACTGCCTTCACAAGAGTCCCAGTCCTTTTTATTGGATCTAAAGCCCGAAACAGAAACCTCTTTGTTGCATGCATGCTATCTGCTTTGTGGGGAACAACAATCACTTGGGAACTCCTGCTATCTATCTATCTATCTATCTTTCTATCTAAATAGCTGTTCTTCCAAAAGGGATGATTGATTCCATCTGCATGATGTATTTTATTTATCAGGTTTTTTTTGTATTTTATTTTCATAAATTAATAAGAAAGACCAAAGACCAGAGTAGAATCAAAATCAAAGCTGGGGTCACCAGTGTTGCTGTGAGGCCAATTATTAGTAATTAAGCGTGTTGCCTGCCGTCTCCCAAGGGTAAGAAGACTTTGACTCTGGTGGGCAAACGTGAGACAGAAGTTGCTGCTTTCTGAGAAATATCAAGTGTTTTTGCGTGTGGGTGCAGGACAAGGGGGAGATGACTTCTCTACATCCTCTTTCAAATAGTCTTTTTAAATACCTACATGAATAGGAGCACTAAAAAAAGACAACGCCAAATTCCTCCCTCCCTTTTGAGTAACAAAATTTGCCCAAAAATGAGACAAGATGCAGGTGGTTTCATCACCATCATCATCCTCTGCTTCTTATTTTTACTCATTTGTCATCCCAACAACCTCCTCCTCTTGGCTTCCCCTTCCACCTCCTGTGATCCTTACCAGAGAGACGCCTTGCTTCGTTTTATACATCCCTTCTCTATCAATGATGATCCAAGCTACTCCTTTCCGTACCTCCCTACCGTCGATTGTTACCATCAGAATGCTTCCTACCCTAAAGTTGCCTCATGGAGGGAGGATAAGGATTGCTGCTCCTGGGACGGCATCACCTGCGACAATTCCACTGGTGACGTCGTCGGCCTCGACTTGACCTGTGCCAGGCTTCGTGGCTTCATCAATTCCAGCAGCCCCCTGTTTTCTCTTCACCACCTTCGTCACCTCAGCCTTGCTGGAAATGACCTCCTTGGCTCAGCCATCCCACATGAGATTGGCATGTTCACACGACTGGAATACCTCAATCTCTCCCATTCGCACATTTCAGGCATCCTACCGACCAAAATCTCACTATTGTTGAAGATGGTTTCCCTTGATCTCTCTGATAATTATTTGTTGGAGATGCAAGATCATACCATGAGAATGCTCGTCAGCAACCTAACTCAGTTGGAGGAACTCAATCTTGGGTATGTCAATTTGTCCATGGTCAATCCCACATCCTTTATGAACTTATCTTCTTCTTTGATTTCCCTCAAGCTTTCAGATTGTTGGTTGGGAGGGAAATTTCCGGAATTTATCTTTGGGTTGCCAAATCTTCAAGTGATTGACATATCGAGGAATCCTGATTTAATCGGCACCCTTCCCAAATCCAAGTGGAGTCCCAGTCTTGATTATCTGTCCCTCTCCGATTGCTCTTTCTCCGGAGCAGTTCCCAATTCAATCGGAAACCTCTCGCGATTGACTTACCTGGACCTATCGTGGAACAATTTCACGATTGACTTGGGGATATTGTCAACCCTAGAGGATCTCCAGTTCCTCGGGATATCTGGGCTCTCCTTTTTGGGTGAGGATGCAAACCACGGGTCCTCATTGCCGAAGCTACAAGGATTGTTTATGGATAGTTGCAATATGAGCAAGTTCCCTTCCTTCTTGTCTCGCTCAAAGGAACTGAGATATCTTTCCCTCTCGGAAAACAGGATTCAAGAGATACCTAGTTGGCTCTGGAGCATCGGAATTGACACCTTGGAAGAATTGTCTCTTGATATTAATCTTATCAAGGGAAGTATCCCTTCATCCATTTGCCAACTAACTTCTCTGTCCTTCATAGAATTGAGTGGAAATTATTTGACAGGTGTAATTCCTCAGTGTCTCGGCAATCTTACGAAATTACAAATGTTATACTTGAGCCACAATTTATTGAGTGGGCCATTGCCCACGTCCTTGGCCAATTGCACATCTTTGGAGTATCTTGATGTCAGCTACAACAGCATCCTTGGTGCTCCACCCACTTGGTTACCTGCGTCGTCCATTTCTGAAATTAATTTGCGGGCCAACAACTTTGTAGATCAGTGGCCTCCAGACATCTTTCTCCGGTCAGCTTTCCTTTCTAGTATTGATCTATCTGACAACAAATTCGAAGGCCCTCTCCCAGTACCAGCCGCCAAGACTATCAATTATTATTTAGTTTCCAATAACCATTTTTCTGGGAGCCTCTCGTCACTACTATGCAATGCCACCGATCTTAAGTTGCTAGACTTGTCAAATAATAGTCTCACTGGGGTCCTGCCTGACTGCTTGAAAAACGTCACCAGAGGTCTTGTAATCTTGAACCTTCGTGCAAACGAGTTTCAGGGTCAGATTCCAGATATTTTTCATGAAGCAAGTATGTTGAAGTCACTTGATCTCAGCGGAAATCAATTCGAGGGCCCATTGTCGAGATCTCTATCCCATTGTAAACAATTGGAAGTTCTGGATGTTGGCAACAACAAAATAGAGGATTCATTCCCCAATTGGTTGGGGGATCTCCCGTTGAAGGTGCTCAGTTTAAGATCCAACCATTTCCACGGTCGTGTTATTACTCCAAAGGAAAATCATCCTTTCCCCATGGCACGCATCGTGGACCTCTCCCACAATAGTTTCGATGGAATTCTCCAAGATGAATTCATCATCGAAATGTTCGCCATGACAAGAGACAATAATTACGATTTTGGCCAACAATATCTACAGTCAAATAATGGGATTGGGGGATATTACTCGGTGATGATAGATTTGAAAGGGGTCGACATGGAAATGGTGCAGATCAATGTCCATTTTGCGATGCTCGACTTATCGAGTAATCACTTTCATGGAGAGATTCCTAAAAACATTGGATTACTTAAATCGCTCAAAGGTCTGAGTTTCTCTCACAACATCTTCACGGGGTCGATCCCTTCATCCGTCGGGAACTTGACAAATCTGGAATCACTGGACCTCTCTTTTAACCATCTGATAGGAGAAATTCCAAAGGAATTGGTGAAGCTGACGTCCCTTGGATTTTTGGACCTCTCATGGAACAACTTCACTGGGCCTATACCATCCGGAGGACACATTGACACCTTTCCAAATAGTTCATTCAAAGGAAATCCCGGACTATGTGGGATTCCGCTCATGAGATCGTGCGATCAGGGAAACAAGAAATCACAGCCACCGTCGGAAGAAAAGGATGATGGAAAGAAGGAAGGCCGGGGGTGGATGGTGTGGGAGTACGCGGTGTTGGGTTTCGGGAGCGGGATGGGGATGGGGATATCGTTGGGATACATGGTGCTGGAAATGTGAAGGCCCCTCTGGCTGGTCCGAATGGTCATCCGACTGGAAACCGGTAGCTGGAAAAGGTCGAAGAAGAAGGGAGCCCCAAGGAGGAATGTGTAATTGTTGTATGATGTTTCTGGGTTTTTGTCTATTCGTCACTTCAATAGGATGGTGATGATGATGCGCCATACGTCGACAAATTATGCAATCAGTCGTACTCTTTAAAAATAGAAATAAAACCTGCAAAATCAATCATGTTCATGGTTTTTGTTAACCAGTAGCAATCAACCAGCCCAAGCTATTTATTTATTTATTTCCATTTAGTCGGATAAATGGGCTTATAAGAATTTCTTAAACCTCTCCTACTACTACATATTCTCATCTAACCATACCAGTAAACTAAAATGAAGACATGCAGTAAAAGCAGAAACTGAGGAATAGAAAAAAAAAACTAAATTAAGGAGAGGAATGAAAACAATGGATCACTAACTAAAACTGAGGTAACCGCAACGCACCGTGCATCCAAAGCTTACTAATGGAAATTACGCTGGAGGCACATACCATCATCCGTACTGAACAGAGGCGACAAATATTAACAGCCAAGCAAGAACATATATCTAAATATTTGTATCGCTTAAGCCTAAGTTTTATTTATTAAAGGTTTAACACGAAGGATGCTGCCAGACTCTGCCTATTCCGGTCCTTTCAGGCTTCTTGCGGACAAGGAGTGCAGAAAACAAGAAAAATAAATACAATCACTATATGAAAGAATTGACAAAACAGAAGAAACTCTTCCATTGGTACTCACAAAAAGCCTATGAATATAAGAACATAACGTGAACCAACCCGATTGAACAGGAAAACATAAAAAGGAATGAGATGGCTGCGAATCGACCGGGATCACCAAGAATCAAGGAGGAGGGGGTCGCAGCCAGCCGTTTGATTCAGATGTGACGTAGATACCTCATCATCAAAGAATGTAAATCCATCGATTGTGTCTGGATGGAAGAAACAAAATGAAATATATATAATAAGTACTGGTTTAGATAATTAAGTATGTAAAAGAAACGAAAAAAACAGAATCTGATTGATCCGGATAGTTATTACAATGATCACGTGGATCGGTTTGGCCAGATTATCATAATTAATTGCAAGAAAGGAAAACCAGATGGACCATTTACTATATGAGGAGGACAACATAAACTCCATCTCAACATTTCTGGATTGTTAAAGGGGAGGAGAACGATGACAAAGCTGTGGAAGAAGCTGCTCTTCATCTCCATTATGGCATCGGTTCATAGTAACGAATCGAATGCACCTTTTGTCCTCTCGTTCAATGGTTCAGATGCTTTCTGGTTCAAAGTGACGGTGGTGATGAAGAACTTTATCGATCGGGTGCTCACCATCCATTGTAAATCTAAGGACGACGACCTGGGCTTTCACGACGTGAAGGCAGGAAAGACATGGAGTTTCTGCTTCCATCCGAGCTTGATTTTCACCACGCTTTTCTATTGCAGCTTTCGGTGGCCCTGGAGCTTTCACCATTACGATATTTACAACGGGCTTAAGTATAGCATATATCAAAGGATGCGCTGGGAGATTTATCCCGACGGCCCTTGTTTGCATGCATGGCCATCCTCTAACCTAAGTTGCGAACCCTGAAAGGATTAAAAGACACGACGATAGATGAATCTGTGTTCAGTCGTCCTCTTCCTAATAAGATGCAATCCCTTATATCAAAATTTAAATAATTTTTTAAAAATATATTGTGTTGTACCGTATTACCGGCATGTTGGCCTCCGGTAGATTATAATTTTAATGCCAAATGATCAATTCTACCACAAACTAATTTCCATCGCGTTCTCATTATACTTGTTTCTAACAACTAAATTTAAGATTAAGATATGATTTTTTGTTTAGCTCATAAAGAACTAGTTTGCAACGTCTAATTCCTCCCTCGGAGTATTTGCAGAAGTGTCCGTATGTCCTTTCTAAGTTCCTCATTTTATTGTGGTCACAAAATTTGGGAAAAATGAGGGAAGATTGTATCATGCTTCATTAATTTTTTTTTTATAAATTATTCACTGCTATTTTTTAAAAAATTTTATCTTTAAAAAGAAAACTTATGACTAGATGAGTGTCTTCTCGTAAATTTTGATAGAGAAAAACATCGGAAGCGTGATTCACGTAATGGATTAAGTATGGATGGAGGGGGTTGAAATATTCAATCTGATAATGAAATAAAGTGCTTCTTACATTGACAACATCATCATCCACCATCCCCATCATTCATGGCAAGTTAAGGCGTCTCAATCACTGGCCATTTATTTTCGATCGAGAGACTTTGTTTGACTTGATGGGAGTCTGATATTCTCTCCATGACTCATTCTTTTATTAATTACTCTTTTGCATATTTTATAAACTTCTTTTTTTCATTGTCATAACCCAATTTTTCTACAAAAATAACAAAAAAATAAAAAAATCTTTAGAAAATACTAAAAAATTATAAATATTCCGAAATCCATAAAAATCATAAGAAAATCATCAAAGATCAATAAAAATCCACAAAAATCGAGAAAAATCATGAAAAAAAATTTAATAAAAATAATAAATTGTTAGATCGGGAAGACGGAGACACAGAGACGGAGATGAGACAAAAAAAACAACAAAAAGGCTTCATCATCACCAAGTCTCGGGTTGCTCCTTACGTTGGTTTCGATTCGCTTCCCCAGTCTAAGGCGGTCAATTCCCGGTAAACTCCTTCCATTGCTTCTATTTCTATCTTCGATGAATCGGTTTGCTTTTTAATTTTTTTCGTGTCTAGACTTGTTGCCAAAAGATCCACGGCCTTAACGTCTGCGGGAATTCCTTACCGCCACAGTAGCATATACAAACACCGGCAATAGCAACGACAGTGGCAGGGGATTATTAATTCCTACAGACAATCAAACCGAGGATGGATATTCAAGAAACGATTTCGGCCTTCTTAGGACTAGAAGAAAGAACGCTCCTCCATTCATTTTCTCACAAGGATGCTATCTGGTCTGAAACACGTCAACGGAAGCTTTCCTCCTTCGGTTTCTCCTATCACCGCCCTGAACCAGTTCAGCCACAGCGACACTTCCAGACTCACATCACAGCAATCACTCCTCCGAGATGCCGATGGGCTCCATCTGAGTTGGAATACGCCAACGGAAGGCAATCCCTTCCTGGAGCAGTTATCCTCCAATCGTGTGGATTCGACAACGATCCCCGGGTAAATTCGTTCCATGTCCCTTTATATATACGACAAAGACGCCCGATGTTGCTTTGTTTTTTCTCTCTTGTTTTGGCAGTGGAAGAGGAACGAGGAAGTCTAGTTGTATTCTTTTAGCATCTACTTCCAGCAGTTTGACCCGGTTGAAGGTGTTGGAAAATTCCTCGGTTGGCTTCCACTTGGCTAATATGGATCTCCTCTTGCACGGACCCGGGATTTGCTCGGAAAGAAACAGTCAGAACATCTTCCTGAATTCCCAATTGCCCAACTGGAAATCGATGGGAATGTCCTTGAAGATGCACATCTCGCTGTCTTGAAAATTCTCGGCTGATCTCCAGGTCACCGCTGGCATCGGAGAACACCGTCCCCTGGTCGACAGTGTGGAAGTCCATCACCCACGGTGTCACCCAGTCCGGTAGCGGCGACCCACCTTCACTGACAAGCAGCTCAAGGATGGCCGCTACACTTATGTTTCCTCGGACCTGGGCAACCGGCGCTCGACGTTCCCAGCAGCCACCATCAACGATTCACAACCCTGCGTCTCTCTCCTGCCTCCTCCAAACGTTGATGACGTCATACCAGTACATCTCCAACAGCATCAAGCGAGCAGCCCATCTTCGCCGACGGAGGCTCCCCCGAGCAAGAGCGACGGTTAGAAGCAGCTCCTCACCGTGGCCGACCCCCATCTTCAGCGGACTCCGATTCCAAGTCCTGTTGTCCAGATCCGGCCACGAAGGCGAAATCCAACCCATCAACTACTGTACGGCGACCCACGCAACGGAGTTTCGCAACCGACGTTCCTCCCCTGCAAAACAGCGCCCTCGCTGGAACTCCCCCGTCTCTGCCCGTACCCGTCCAGCAGCATCCGCAGCGGCCACTGTCAATTCCTCCTCGATGCCACCACCTCGTTCGCTGCCGACGCGTCCTCTTTACCTCTTCGTCCGTTTCGTCCCTGACTCCAAGCTCTCGATGGAAGCCTCGGCCCTTGGTCTTGAAATCCCCATCTGGACCCAGTCGTAAGAGGTGAAGTTTTCTTCTATTTTGACTTTTCCTTCCTTACGATTGTTGTGGGTTTGTTTTAATATTTTTATCTACTAGTACTTTCAAAATTTCGGTCGTATAATCTTTTACCATCTTTATTATCTATTCATATGTTTTGTCTAATTCTACATATTCGAGACTATACGGAAAGATTATAATTAAGCAATCAAAGTATAAATTTCAAGCTTTCCTCGAACAATTTACCTCGTTATTTTAGCTTTTTATGCAGACATCTACGGGGCGTGCCTTGCAGACAACCAAGGCACGTATCTCATTCAACGCATTTAAGACAACGAAAGTTATGTTCGAGGGTTTATTTTGGATTCTCGAATATCAAAATCCTCTAAAAATGGCTTATCACTCGCCAACGTTACGGCATCAGCGGCTCGCCAGGTTCGCTGTTAACCTATTTCAAAATAGCACCGTGCGGTATAAACGCTAACGGGAGCGTTCTAAAAACACCCGGTTCAAACTGTTAAGGGCATTAATCAATCTATGCTGCTTACATTTTTGCCCCAAAATCAACTTTCATGAAATATTCTTCTAAAAATGATTCACGTAGACATTATAAGCATTATTGAGCTCGAGATCTTTTTTTTTACATGTCAAACAACTTCTTTTTCTAAAACCGAGCTCAAATAAATTGGACATCGGAAACACACGATAAAAGCGTCTCTTTCCTTTGTGATGCATGCGATTTAGTAATCCATAATTCTCAAACCTTAACGAATCTCTATAGTTTTTCTAACTTGAACTTAAAATAAGTTAGTGGCGACTCCAATACGTTTTCAAAATCCGAAGTCTTATCGTCAAGGGAGGATATTCATTTTAAATGGAACCGGAAACCGGATCACCCGCGACATTCATTTTAACTAGTTCCAACTTAATTCATTAAAAAAAAGCTTTTT